>PVLD010014690.1:0-51349 GCA_004027595.1 Dinomys branickii | reverse complement strand
TCTTCTAATCTGTTCCATTGATCTTCAGGTCTGTTTTTTTTGCCAGTACCATGCTGATTAAATCACAGTAGCTTTGGAGTATAATTTCAAGTCAGGGATTGTGATGCCTCCTGCCTTTCTTTTGTTTTCCAGGATTGCTTTTGCTATTCTAGGCCTCTTCTGGTTCCAGATGAATTTTAGGAATGTTTTCTTTAGATCTGTGAGGTGTACTCTTGGAATTTTAATGGGGATTGCATTGAATTTGTACAACAATTTTGGGAGTATGGCCATTTTCACAATTTTTCTTCCTATCCATGAGCAAGGATTATCTTTCCATTTTCTGAAATCCTCTTTGATCTCTTTTTTTCAGAGTACTGTAATTTTCACTTTATAGATCTTTTACTTTTTTTAGATTAATTCCTAAGTGTTTCACTTTTTTAGATGCTATTATGAAAGGTGTGGTTTACTAATTTCTCTCTCAGTCTGCTTTTTGCTTATATACAGGAATGCTACTGATTTTTGAGTGTTGACTTTGCATCCAGCTACGCTACTGAATGTGGTTATTAAAACTCCACCTTTTGGTGGAGTTTTTGAGGGCTTCTATTTAGGGTATCATGTCATCTGCAAATAATGATAATTTCACTTCTTTTCCTATCCTTATTCCTCTTATTTCTCTCTCTTGTCTAATTTCTCTGGTTAATATTTCCAGAACTATATTGAATAGGAGTGGTGACAGTGGAGTCCTTGTCGTGTTCCTAATTTTGAAGTTAAAGCTTTCAGTTTTTGACCACTTAGAATGACGTTAGCTATTGGTTTGTCATAGATGGCTTTGATCAGATTGAGGTAAAGTCTGTCTATGCCAATTTTCTGTAAGGTTTTTATCATGAATAAGTTTTGGACTGTATGAAAAGCTTTTTTTGCATCAATTGAGATGATCATGTGATTTTTGTCCTTGGCTCTGTTGATACGGTATATTACATTCATTGATTTGCATATATTGAACCATCCCTGCTTTCCTGGGATGAATCCCCCTTGGTCATGGTGTATAATCCTCTTGATCATTTGTTGCATTCTGTTTTCTAGTATTTAGAATTTTTGCATCTATATTCATTAAGGAGGTTGGCTTGTAGTTCTCTTTTTGGTTGGTTCTTTATCTACTTTTGGTATCAGGATAATACTTGCCTCTAGGAATGCGTTGGGGAGAATTCCTTCCTTTTCAGTTTTCTTAAAGAGTTTGAGATGTGTTGGTGTTAAATCTTTTGTAAATTTCTTGTAGAATTCAGCTGAAAATCCATCAGGCCCTGTGCTTTTCTTCATTGGCAAGGTTTTTATTACATTTTCAATGTAATAGGGTTGTTCAGGATTTTTATATTGTCTTCATTCAGCTTTGGTAGTTCATATGTATCTAGAAATCTGTCCATTTCCTCTGTGTTTTTCATCCTGTGGGAGTAGAGATTTTCAAAGTAGGTACTGATGATCTTCTGAATTTCTACAGGATCTGTAGTGATTTCATCTCTTTTATTCCTTATTGCATCTATTTCAGTTTTTTCTTTCCCTTTTTAAATAAGGTTGACTAGGGTTTTATCGATTTTATTTATTTTTCCAAAGAACCAACTCTTTGATTCATCAATTCTTTGTATTTTTTTTTTTTAAGTCTCCATTGCGTTAATTTGTGCCCTGAGCTTTATAATTTCATGCCTTCTCCGGGCTTTTGGTTTGATTTGTTCTTTTTCTAGAAGCTTGAGGTACAGCATAAGATTGTTGATTTGTGCTCATTCTGTTTTCTTGAGGTAGGAATTCAGTGCTGTAAATTTCCCACTGAGGAATGCTTTTGTTGCATCCTACAGTTTCCTGTAAGTTGTATCTACATTTTTTGTTTGATTGTACATAGTTTTTAATATCTTCTTTGATTTCATCTGTGACTCATTGATTGTTCAGGAGGTTGCTATTTAATTTCTATGTGTTTATGGAGTTCTTGCAATTTTCTTTGTCATTAATTTCCAATTTCATTGCACTGTGGTCTGATAGTGTGCATGAGATAATTTCAACTCCTTTGCATTTCTATTAAGCTTGTTTTGTGTGCTAGCCTATTGTCTATTTTAGAGAACGTCCCATGTGCAGCTGAGAAGAATGTTTGTTCTGATGCTGTTGGGTAGAACACTCTGTACAGGTTTACTAAGTCCATTTGTTCACGTTTAGTTGAGTTCTGTTCTTTGGTAATTTTTTGTCTAGTTGATCTATCTCTTAGTGACAAGGGGATATTGAAGTCCCCTGTTAAGATTGTGTTGCTGCTTATTTCATTTTTTATGTCTGTTACAATTTGTCTTCTATACTTGGGTGCACCGGTGTTTAGTGCATAGATGTTTATGATTGTTAGCTCTTCCTTTTGAAGTTTTCTCCTCACAAGTATGTAGTGACCTTCTTTATGTCTTTTAATTGTTGTTAGTTTGAAGTTCCCATTGTCTGCAAACAGGATAGCTACACCTGCCTTTTTCTGGGTACCTGTCTCATGGAATATTGTTTTCCATCCTTTGATTTTCAGGCTATGAATTTCCTTTTTTGGTTAAATGTGTGTTTCTTTCTTTCTTTCTTTTCTTTTTTTCTACTTTTTGAGACCAGATCTCACTATGCAGTTCAGGCTGGCCTTCAGCTTACTTTGTAGCACAGGCTGGTCTTGAACTTGCAACAATTCTCCTGCCTCAGCCTCTTGAGTGCTGGGACTATAGGCTTGCACCACCATGCCTAGCTTAAATGTATTTCTTGTTTACAGCATATTGTTCAATTTTGTTTCTTGATCCAGCCTTCCAGTCTACTACTTTTGGTTGGTGAATTGAGTCCATTTGCATTGACAGTTATAACTGATATGTATTGGCTTATCTTTGTCTTGTTTTCCTGCTGTTGTTTCCTCTTGTTTCCCTCTGTTTAATTGCTTGCTCTATTTGGTGTTTCCTTTCTGTTGTTGATCTTAAAGTTTTGGTCTTTTTTTTTATGTCTTTCTTGAACATCTTTTAGTATTCTCTGGAGGCTTGGTTTGGCACTCATGAAGTTCTTTAGTTGATCTTTATTGTGAAAATATTTTATTTCTCCATTTTGCAGGGTACATCAGTCTGGGTTGGGAGTTGTTTTCTTTCAGCACCTGAGATATTTCACTCCAAGCCCTTTCTTTTTTTTTTTTTTGTGGTACTGGGGATTGAACTCAGGACCCTGCGCTTGCTAGGCAAGCGCTTATTCCACTGAGCTATATCCCCAGCCCTTTTTTTGTCTTTTTTCGGACAGGGTCTCACTATGCAGTTCAGGCTGACCTTGAGCTCACTTTGTAGCCCAGGCTGGTCTCGAACTCACAACAATCCTCCTGCCTCAGCCTCCCGAATGCTGGGATTGCAAGCATGTGCCACCATGCCCGGCCATTCTAATCTCTTCTTGACTTCATGGTTTGTGTTGAGAAATCTGCCATCATTCTGATGGGCTTTCCTTTATAGGTGATCTGTTTCTTTTCTCTAACAGCTGTTAATATTCTGTTCTTTTGCTGAATTTCTGGGATCTTGATCACTATATGTCTGCATATAGATTTATTTTGTTATGGCTAGTTGGAGTTCTATATGCCTCATTTACTTGGATGTCAAATTCTTTTTCCATGCTTGGGAAATTTTCAGCTATTATTTCTGCAAATAGTCTTTTTATGTCATTTGTGCTGACAGCTGCTATTCATTGATACCTATTAATTTTACATTGTTTTTGTTTGCTTTGTCTGGCAGCTGTTGAATTGTTCTTTCTTGGTTTCTTATTATTTTTAAGAGATCCTTCCTTTCACGGTCATTCACAGCAATGTTGTCTTTTAGGTTTGAAAGTCTATCTTCAGCTTCATTCAAGTGGCTTTGCCAGCTTTCAGTGGAAGTTTTAATTTCCTGAATATCTCTTTTAATCTGTTTCATGTATTCTAGTTCTTTCCTATATTGTTCATTTGAGCTTTCCATTAATTTACTGTGCTCCTCTATTTTTTTCTCTGTCTTCTTTAGATGTGCTAAGCAATTCTTTCATTATTGTTGTCATTTCTTTTTTTACCTCAGAGATTATTGCTGATTGATGTCTTGGCCTGGTGAAGTTGTTTCTGTACTTCAGCTGCTGTCATTTCGGAGATTTCCGGTGTATGACTTCCAAGCCCATCTGTGTCGGTGTTTCCTGGACTTGTTCAGGGAGGGGTAGAGCTCTGAGATTGCAGCTTGCTCCTTTGTCATTTTCAGAGATGCAGAGGTTCCCTGGAGCTCAGCCTCACTCCTAGGATAATGTTGTAGTAGCAGAGCAAGGACCCAAAGTTTCTTGGTGCACAGTGTGGCTCCCTTGATGGTGTGTGTGTGTGTGGGGGGTACACTCCCCAGTGCTCCCACAGCTGTCTGTGGCTCAGCTTGGTTCCCACTCGGGTTCCCAAAACTGCCCAGGTTTCAGTCTTGTTTCCACTGGGATGTAGTAGTGGGTGGGTTGTGGTCACCACATCTCCATACACTGCCACTACCCCGCCCAGTTCCCACACCAGTGTCGGGGGGTAAGTGCCCAGTCACTGAGACCCCTGAAGCTGTCTGAGTTTCAGCTTAGTTCCCGTGAGGGTGCGGAGTAGGGGCAGGGAGGAGCACCCAAGGCCCTTGAGGTTTTCTGGGGCTCTCCTTGGATCCCAAGCTGATGGGGTAGAGTTAGGGCTGGCTCACTGGAGTTCCCGAAGCTAGCTGAGGTGCAGCTCAGCTCCAATGGGGGATGAGGAGCAGAGGGGCGGGGAGTGCACCCCAGGCCCCTAAAGCTGTCTGGATTTTTGTCTGACTCCCAAGCTCATGTGTTGGGGTGGCAGAGCTCACTGGATTTTCTGAGGCTGACCAAGGTGCAGCTAAGCTCTAGCGGGGGAAGGGAGGGAGGGGAAGGGTGGAGTGTGGACCCCAGGCCTCTAAAGCTGTCTGGGATTTTGCCTGGCTCCCAAACTTGGGGGGATAGGGCATGTGACAGCAGCTTACTAGAATTCCTGAAGCTATCTGAGGTGAAGAATTTCTGTTTCTAACAAACTCCCAGTTATAGATAATAGTCTATGACTACATTGTGTGGTTTGAGCAGCTTTATGCTTTTAGGCTATATATTAGTTACCTTTTCCCTACTGAGACAAAATATCTGACATTAACAAGCTAAAATAGGAGAGGTTTATTTTAGCTCACAGTCTGTAGAGGTTTCAGTGCGTAGTCAGTTGGCTCCAAGGCAGGGTGGCATGGCAGAGGGTCACTGCAGAGGAGAAACAATCCATGGCATGGCAGACAATCCATGTCTTTTCCTGTTTTGTTCCATCCAGGGTACAAGCCAACTGTTTGGTACCACTCACACCCATAGTGGGTCTTCTCTCCAGTAAATCCATCATCTATACCCAGAACTATGGTAAACCAATCAGTAGACTACTCTAGTATTATACCCATGATCCAGTTACTCTCAGAAGCCTAATCTATTGAGTGTATGAGGCTTTGGGGGAACAACTAGATCATAACAGGCAAGGTGGCTCCCATCCTAGGTACTGAAATCTGAAGAGGTATGTACCTAACATGAAGTCATATGGAGATTCTGTTGTACAGTCAAAGTATACTTTACTTTTTAGAAATATATCTTCTATGTTACTTACTTTTAACTGATATGCATTGAATTAAGTTGTATGTTGAAATGTCTAGAAAGGATTTTTGTTGTTTCTTTAAACTTTTATAAAGAGATAGTTTGAGTTTAGAATGACTAGTTACATTTATTGAGCGATAACTAATGTTATTGATGACTTTATTCTAGCTTGTTACGGCTTATCAGAGTCTTCAGAGAGAGAAGAAAAAGCTACAAGTAAGTGATTTATTGACTTATTGAGCCATACATAATTGTAAAATTAGAAAATATTTAATAGTACAATATTTCTAACACTTTTTAATTTCTCTATATAATCACAGTATTTAACCCATTTTGCCATTACTGAAGATCTTCATAAAGCAATGGTGAATGAGATATCATAGAGTTTTTTATGTCTGTTTTGGACAGGTTTCGTTTAGTTATAGATCTCTACGATGTTTAATAGATTTGGTTTTAAGGTGTGTTTGCCTCTTTCAAATACATTTCCTAATACTTCAGTCTGCAAGAAGTTTCTTCTTCATTTAGAAGTAAAGAGATAACCAACATTCTTTCTTTAATTATTTTTATTTTTGTGGTAGTAGATATCAAATTGAGGTCCTTGCCTATACTAGTGAGCTATATTCCCAACCCAGATACCCAACCTTCTATTCATTTTCTTCTGTTTCTTGGTTATACATCTCTGATGTCTGCAGACATCTTTGTTTCTTGACATTGTATCAGGATCCAAATGCAAAGCATCCTTTCTTCTAGGATAGCGGTTCTCCAAGACTTCTATTAATAAAGCTCTTGGTTAAGTATGTGGGAATTAAAGCTATTAAAACTCTTCTTGGAGACCCATCTTTACCCAACTGTATCATCTTGTTTAGGACCAGAAGTTTTCTTTCAGATGAGGGAAATGTTGACTCCAGTTCAAATGGTGCTGTCAGTTTGCTTTCTGTGGTTGTGTGTGTGTGTATCTGTATCTGTGTGTGTGTGTTAAATATAGTCCTATTTGTGATGCTATCTTAAACAGTGCTGCATTTTGTTCTATTTACATAAGGTAATTATGTAACTAAAAATTATTTATTTGTGAAGTGAATTTTTGTAAAGTTGATTTCCCCAAGTAATTTTTTCTTGTTTTTTTTTGGTTAGATAGGTACTTGCTGTGTGGTTCAGCCTGCCTTGAACTCACTGTGGATCCCAGGCTGGCCTCTTGTATTTGTGACAGTCCTCCTGTCTCAGCTACCCAGATGCTGAGTGTACAGGCATGTGCCACCACACTCAGCTTGTTTGTTTATTTATTTTTTGGTGCCATGAGTTGAACTCAGGACCTTGTGCTTGCCAGGCAGGTGCTGTGCTGCTGAGCTACATCTTCTACCCCTTGGCTTGTTTTTAAATAACTTTCTATAAATATTAATCCTGGCACATGAAGTATAACATTAAACATTAAATTTCCTGGCTTTGATCTGAAATATAATCAGTTCTGAGTGGTAACATCAATTATTTTTGCAGGTTTGGTGTTCTAATTGTTCATTATAAATATGAAACATATTATTACAAATAGAGTTTCAAATTTGGTAATATTTTCCTGAAATGAGATCCTTCAAAGTGGAGAGTGGTTCTGACTTACCCCATTATTTTAATATTCCATAAATTCATTCTCAAAAGGTCACCTGTTTGTAAGTTCTGCAAGTTCCTTGCTTGTGTATCTATGAAGTATGGATTTAAAAATTCCAGATGTACATAATTCTAACAGAGCGGTAGTAGAGAATTGTCATTTCACTGTCCCAAATATAAAATATAGTGAAGGTAAAATTCAGTGACTTGAACTCCTTCCTGGGAGTACATGCGCATGTGTGCCTGTTTCTAAACACCTGTTTTTAAATACCCTTTCAATCGATCCAATGAAATTAAAATTGTAAGTACTGCTGAAATTATTACTAATGCCATTCGTACTAGTTAACATTTATTGAACTCTTACTGTGTACTAGGCATTATGTATTTAGTTCTTTTCCTTTCTTGTGAAGAAATTGAAGAAAGGACTTGTTTGTTGTTTCAGTGAGTAAGAGGCAAGTGGGAGGAGGGGACTCCACTACCCTGCAGTTAGCCTACAAAGCACATGCTTCTAAATGCTGATCTACAGTTTCTCACTTTTTTTAGCATTGCATCTTTATACATATAAAAATTTATATTTGAAACCAAACAAAACCTGTGTTCATGGCTTTAAGGGAAAAAAAAAAGACTTTGGTTTTGATTTAGTTACTTAGATAGCCCACTAAAAACAACCCAGGTCAAATTCTCCTGGTCAGAAACAGCTATAACCCTGGTTACTGCCTTTTTTTTTCCTGAGGTAATGGAGATTCACTCCAGGGCCTCACATATGGGGGGCAGGCACTCCACCACTGAGCTATATTCCTAACATTTTTATTTTTTGAGACAGGGTCTCATATGTTGCTCAGGTTAGCCTGGAACTTGCAGTTCTCCCAAGTGTCTGTGGTTATGAGTGTGTACCACCAAGCCAGAGATGTCTGTGTGTTTTAATAAACGTGGCCACACTCATGGACAGAATGTAGAGGGGTTTTGTAGCATCATGAATTAACTTTCAACAGAATCTCAACATGGTCACATCTGTAACATATACAGTGTTCTCCTCCATCTTTAGGTTATTTGGATAATCAGTTGTAGTATTATTAAATAATTATTTTTTACTTTGTTTTGCATTATTATGCTATGCAGAGTTTTAATCAGCTTTTTTTTTAAAGGGTATATTAAGTCAGAGTCAGGATAAAGCACTTCGTAGAATTGGAGAATTAAGAGAGGTAAGTTTTAGTGATTAATACTTTGAAAATAATGTTTTTCTGTGTTTGTCAGAATCATTATACATGATAGGCTAATTTTATATGCACATAATTATGGGAGTAACTGACCAGTCCACTCTATAAGACCACCGATCATTCATAGAGCTTTTATTTATGTGGTTCTTTTAAAATAAATATTATTGGAATTCATGAAATAAAGATGTCTTCACGACAGCCATGACTTATCTGTGTGAATAGTCAGTAGCAACTTCCAGGGCTAAAATGTCCCTACTGCATATCAGGGTTAATTTTGCTTTTCCTAACCAGTAATCTTTTTGGTAAAATATAAATGATATATTCATTGTACTTTTAGGGATAATTCTTAATAGAGGTTGGATTCAACTCTTGTCTTACCGCTGGTCACATGTACCCACTTGGTATCCTCGTGAGCAAGACCGCTCCTGGTTTCATATACTGTCTTAAATTGGCCTGCTGTATATTTGCAGTCAGTACTTGTCTTTTTCTAGTTATTTTGTTCCTAAGCCAATCTGATAGTTTATTGGTTTCCTCTCCTTTATCCAATACAGATCCCAATGGCATATTTCTTGGTATTAGTGCTTTCTTTCCACTTATTTGTATTTTGGTGTTTATGGAGAATATCTTGTTACTTAAGTTTTGTTGTGAATCTTCTTCATTGGTCTTGGTTTGCTACTTTCTGTTACTTTAGTCCCCAAACAGGGTTTCGGGGAAGTTTGAAACAGGTGACATTACAGCAAATCAAAGTAAATTTAGAATTGTATGTATTCTAATTGTGTAATTCATGGAATTTATCAATCAAAGATATATATTGTAAGTACAGATAGTTTTAAAGGAATTGGGTTACTTAAAATTTCTACAAATAGCAATTGAGAAATGCTAGTATATTTGTAAGAGGAGGCAAAGGAGAAGAAAAACATTGTAGTTTTGAATGGTTGATGTCATGAAGACCAACTGCTTTGTTCCACAGAATATCTTTTGTTGTTATTGTTGCCTAAATTAACTATCACTTTTAGTCATATAGGAATTTCTTATATGACATTGTTTTATTCTTACCATGTTTGATTTTTAGTCTCTAGTTTATTATAGTTTAGTATTATTTCTAGTTTATTATTTAGACCATTTCCTGCTGTTTTTGTGATAATACAAAAGAGAGGTTTTTTGAATTTACCCCAGTTCACCAGTAATCCTTTAAAAACATTCTAACTTTGAAAACCAGGATAATTTATTTTTGTTATGTCAACAAGACTAAGCATTGACCTCTATTGTACAAATACTTTCATCTTTCCTTAATGGAAATTGTACAACTTGTTTTTGATTAGTACTTTAGAAGAATTAATGAGTTTTAAAGTAATAAAGAACAAACCCTTTACTCGTAGTCTTCCTACAATCCCATTTCTAGTTTGACTGGGAAGACAGCTAGTATTCAGAGAAGCATTGCATGGGCTTGAAAGTGTGCAGTGAGGAGGTTATGGGAAGTGAGGGTGAAACAGGTGGGTCATCCTCTTTTTTCCCTTTTGTATTACTGGAATGTGATTTTTACCCTGTGAAAACTTCACTGAAGCACCTTTGCTTTTTGCTAAAGGAGCAAATAATGTGGCACTTTTTCATCAGAGATTTTTTTCTGTTGAGCTAGCATCTTTTTGTTTACTATATATTTTTGTTCATTATCTTCCATTTGGAGAACAAAGGGTGTTAACAATAGATATATTCTAGTTTGGTAAGGAATTAAATGCCCATATTTCAGACAGCTAATGATAGATATACATAGTAATGGAGAGCAGACATGCTTAAAATTCAGAGAGTATGTATTAGAGGGTGGGCATTAGGTTTTGAAGACGTTTCACTGAGGCACATATGCTCAAGAAAGTATAGCTGAATGAGAAGACATCTAAATAGATGGTTAGGAGCCCATGTGATATTTCACATTGATAGCTTTAGGAATACTGGAAGATTATAGGTTTGTGAGAGAATAGGCAATACTTAGTGCCAGATAGTGCGTCTCTGTTTTGAAAATTAATAAATTTGAAGCAGTTCAAGAAAATGGAATTGATTATAAGTCCTTGAAAATATTTTTTAAGCAGAATTATTCTAGTAAATCTGTGAGGAATGGGTTCAGAGGAAGACTTGAGGTAAGCAATGGCTCTAGAACACTGTCAGTGGAAATTACCGTTAAAAATTAGAGAGGTTTGAACTGTGGTTTCAATTGTGGGAAAAAATATTGTAGAGAAAGTAATAAAATACTTGTAGGTATACTTGTATTACTTGAAAGTAATAAAATACATGTAGGGATCAACAAAGATATTTTAAATATTTTGAGTTTAGGGAATTAGTGAGATAGAAATCCCAGTGCAATAAATGGTTTTTGGGTTGTCAATATAGCATGTTCTAGATATCTAGCATTCTAAGGAAGTAAGTGGAAAGGAAAAACACAGAAGACCAAAAACCAGGTCTGAGCCTACAGGGACACACTGAAGTCAGTGAAGGATAAAGAGGCACAAGCCAGAAGCCCCAAAGCCGTGAAATGCAGGTACCTTCATTGAGGTGGTAATAATGGGGTTGGGGTTGAGAGAGATAAAGATTATTGAATTTTAGAACTACCTATTAATGACCCAAAGAAAATGGCATTTTAAGTAATTTCAGGAACTAGGAATTTTCTTGTTTGGTGATCAACTAGTTCATCCTTTCTCTGATGAGAAAGCATGTGATTTTGACTAATGGATGCTTCATGTATTGGGAGGAAGAAAACCATTGACTTTCTATATGGGCCATTATGATTTAGTTTTAGATCAAGTTATTGTAAGATAACACAAAGCATTATAATGTCTTAAAGTTTTATCTTCTTTTTTTCTTCTTGCATTACTATTATCAATTTAGCAATCATTATAGCTCCAGAAAATGTACATTTTCTTCTTGACTCTTCGTATTCATTAAGGAAAAAGGCTTATTTGTTGGTGTTACTATCTTAAATGCCAGTTGTTCTCTATTGTTGATAACTTATAAAAGGTACACTAATCTGTATTAGTCATGTTTTTAAACATTAAAAACTTCAGTTTGCATTTGTTGTCCTATGTTGAAAATCACTTATAAAATCTTTTGTTTTAGGAGCTTCAGATGGACCAACAAGCAAAAAAACATCTTCAAGAGGAGTTTGATGCGTCTTTAGAGGAGAAAGATCAGTATATCAGTGTTCTGCAAACTCAGGTAAAAGAGTAAAAGTATGGAATTTTTCTATTAAGAAAAATAAAGGAGTTTTGATGGGCTGAGGGTACTGAATTTTTAATATATATTTTGTATGTGTGTAAAGTAGGGGAGGTGTAATTTTTAAAATACCCTTTTCCTCAATTTCAAGGATAACTTTTGGTTTATTGTATCTTTTTACTATGTCACTGATAATAGCATATATAAAAACAAATTGTATTGGGAATAAGCTTTTTATTTTGATTTTCCCTTCATTGTAGTAAAAACAGTATTGTTTACTGTATCCCCTTAATGTTTTAAAGAAAGCACTTCTGCCATAGTTTTTTTTTTCTTTCCCTAAATGAACTACTTTTCTCTAGGTTTCTCTCCTGAAACAACAATTACAAAATGGTCCAATGAATGCTGATGAATCAAAGTCACTTCCTCAGATTGAACCACAAACCAAAGCCTTCACTAAAGAAGAGAACATAGAGGGTGGTGTAGAGCCAGGAGGTAAGCTTCATTTTGTCAGAACTTTAACTCAAAAACTGGAAGAAAAGAGATTCTGAGATGTGATCTTATAGAAATGGACTAACAGGATTAGTCTGCCTTTGATCCTAACATTTGCACAAAGATGCAAAGGTTGTTTTGTTTTGGGTTCTTTCTTGTCTTACTTTCAGAAGAAAATAAGTAATTGTACATAGCACCACATTTTTGTTATAATTGAAATTATTGTTGTACTGTTTTTGGTAGCCATAGCTAGATTTGATATAAACAGGTCAGATTTTGCTCAATGTTAATAAATATGCTAGTAGTAATTTCCTTCCTTCCTTCCTTCCTTCCTTCCTTCCTTCCTTCCTTCCTTCCTTCCTTCCTCCCTCCCTCCCTCCCTCCCTCCCTCCCTCTCTCTCTCTCTCTTTCTTTCTTTTTCTCTCTCTCTCTCCTTTTTGAGATAGGATTTCACTACGCAGTTCAGGCTAGCCTTGAACTAACTTTGTAGTCCAGGCTGGCCTGAATTTGCAGTGATCTTCCTGCCATAGCTTCCCAAGTGCTGGGATTGCAGGTGTGTGCCATGACTCCCCACCATGCTAATTGTAATTATTCAGTTATCTTAGTTTTTTTTTTTTAACTGGAAAGGAATAAATAGCCAAATTTTATCTGAGAATTCAGTTTTTGCCCTCATTATTTTTTGTAGTTGTGGTACATATTCAGGAAAGTTTCCACTTTTTATTTCCTAGACCTTTCTCTCAAAGAGACTTATAATAAACTTTTGGTCCAGTCAAAGGTAAAGTAAATTGCTGAGCAACTAGCTGTCTGAGCAGCCTGTAGGGGACCTGAACTGCCTTGTAATGTGAAAATTTTACTCAACGATAGGGAGATGCAGAAAGCTATACTGACCAGAACTCTTCTTAGGAAGAGATTAGAATGTAGCTGGGAAGGACACTTTATGAATCCTTTCCAGATCAGGACTAAGACAAAGATATTTTTTAACTTTTTTTGAGACAGGGTCTCACTATATAGTTTGGGCTGGCCTTGAGCTCACTACCCCAGGCAGGCTTCAAACTTGAGGTAATCATCCTGCTTCAGCCTCCTGAGTGCTAGGATTATAGCCATGCACCACTATGCCTGGTGAAGAGGATAATATTTAATAATAAAAAGTGACTATCAAACTATCTTTAAGAGTAAATTCAATTAATGTTAGTTACTTACTGTGCTATTCCAGGATTGGATTGAACCACCAAAGAGGTGAATGCACTACTAAGGATTTTCAACAAAATATTAAATAAATATTAACTAAGAATAGAGGTTTGGAAGAACATTACATTATTAGCAACCAGACTTGTTTTAATTCCTAGCATTAAACAAAACAAAAAAATAAAAACAACCAAACAACTTCTGCCTACTAATAGACTAATTGTTCCTTGAATTATATTTTTTACTGGCTGATATACTTATGCTACTTTATTGGTAGTGAGAGATAGAGCTTCTGCTAAAACACTGGAAACACTTCAGCAAAGAATTAAGCGTCAAGAAAATCTACTTCAGCGTTACAAAGAAACAATTCAGTCACACAAGGAACAATGTACCCTATTAACCAGTGAAAAAGAAGCATTACAAGAACAACTTGATGAAAGACTTCAAGAATTAGAAAAGATGAAGGTAAGAAAAAGCAAATGAGGTTTGTTCTGTTTAATGCTATAAAGCTAGATTATAGACTATACTGTAGCTTATATTACCTCTGAAAAAAGCCTTCTTTCATTCTCCATAGGTAAGATGGAGAAAGTACCCTTGTTTGGGCATAAGTGTCCTGGGCTCCATAGCATTTACTTTATTTCTGAGTCTTCTTAGTCTAGTATTTTCTTCCACCAGACTTCCTATATACTTTTCTCCTACTAGACTATCAGATATATCTAGATTAGATTTTTGAGTTTTCATACGAGGAGAATCTTTATTAGAGATGTAAATGAATTTTTAAAAATTTTTAGGAGCTTCATATGGCTGAGAAGACTAAACTTATCACTCAGTTGCGTGATGCAAAGAACTTAATTGAACAGCTTGAACAAGATAAGGTAAAACAACAAACTTATGACACTAAAATTTGTTGGGGGCCCCCAGAATTCACTTTTGAAAGCAGTTGGAAGCATTCATAGTCCTGCTTTCCCAAATTACTGCAGCTGTTTCTAGGAAAAGCCTTAAATTTCTAGATTTAACTACTAGCATTAGTTTTATATTGTGGGAAGCTGATTATGCATAATTTCTTGATTACAGTGAACATTTTAATCTGTGTATTTGAATAACTTTTGCCAAAGAAATCTATGTTTATTGTACATACCTACTTTTCAGAGAAAATTTAAATTATTTATAGTAAAAGCATTCTAAATGTAAATGATTTGGGTATATTCTTTCAGATATTATGGGGAGCATATTAATCTCTCAGATAAGTTGCCTGGAAAATAAAGAAGCGATAATGTGTATATTAACATAATCAGAAATTTCTGCGTGTGGATTTTAGAGTGTAGAAGGAGACTGGAGGATTGAGAAAGGATGTCTTACCCTTGGCAGTTTGGAGTTGGAGCGACAATATCGCCTGTCTTTAAACCCAAGTGCTTGGGTCCTTTTTAATAGCAGCTCCTGGTTTATTGCACACCACCTGTCATTTCCTTTAATGTGCTGGCTTATAGCTGTGGTATTTTATATGTCTTTATAACAAAGCACACTTTTTATATAAAAATACAATCACATTATTTACATCTAGCAGCTTAATAATAATTTCTTTATGCAATTTGATACCTAGTTTCAGATTTCTCTACATTTGTTTTTATGACTCATAATCCAAACAGATTTCTTTCATTGCAGTTGATGGTTCTCACTCTTAAGACTTCTTTCAATCAAATGTCCTCACTCTCTTTTTCTGTTGGTTTTTGGAGAAACTGAAGGCTCATGATTTTGTTTTGAAACCTTTTATTAACAATATTTCCTTGACCTTGTTGTGATCTGTCTATTAATATGAGCCACCTGGAAGAGTCTATCAGAAAACCAGGGCTCAGCAAACCCTGTGGGTAAAGTAGTAATCTTTTTTTTTTTTTTGGCGGTACTGGGGATCAAACTCAGGACCCTACGCTTGCTAGGCAGGCGCTTATTCCACTGAGCTATATCCCCAGCCCAGTAATAATCTTTTAAGATCATAAAATAGTTGTCACAAAATCTGAACACATTTTCAAGAAGTAATTTGACTACTTCATTTTTTTGTTAATCTCTAATTATTGGTTTATTATAAAATAATTTGGTTATCTCTTTTCCCTTAGTGACCTTCATTCTAGTGTAGATTATCCACAGAGCGGGAACAGAAGCATCTAGCAAATTGGAGGAATGGGGTGCTTTAGTGACAGTAATAAGTAGAAGTAGTGGAACTACAGACAGTCACAAGATGAAATTCAGAAAAACCAGGTAGATCCATCCTGCAGTCCTGCCCTATCCACTGTGGCAGCAGGAACCATACCCTTTTAGCAGTCTCTGGGATTTACCTGCATGTTATAGGCTGACTCAGTAATTGTCGTTCATTTTGATTCTGAGCCAGGTTTAGAAGGTAATATTTTGTTCATTGTAAACTGATTATTAAGATGTGGAAAATTACAGCACAATTATAGTAAAGCTGTAAATATTTCAGTGAAAAATGTGTTTTAATGCTTAAAACATTAAAATTATTATTGAAATAATTTTTACATTGAAAATATCCTGGTACCATGGCAGATAACTAAGGCATAGAGCAAAATGTAGACTATAGTTCATGAAACACTGAAATAATTCTTATAATGTACTGAGGTAGAAATTTTTTTTATGCCTTTAGAATTAAGTTAGGCTGTTGCTGTTGATGCAGTTTGTTATACAAATGCTTTAGAATCTGCGCTTCTGTTCAGGGAATGGTAATAGCAGAGACAAAACGTCAGATGCATGAAACATTGGAACTGAAAGAAGAAGAAATTGCTCAACTTCGTAGTCGCATCAAACAGGTGACCACCCAGGGAGAAGAATTACGGGAACAGAAAGAAAAGTCTGAAAGAGCTGGTAAGAACTCAAGAGTTACTTGTTTTGTGATGGAGGTCAAAAGTCTTTTAAAGTGCTTTACCAATTTTCTAAAAATTAAATATTAATGAAAAAGCTTAACTGTAGAAACTTTTATAAGACAGCAAACTGCTGATTAGAGAGGGTAGGGATAAGCAAACGATGGTCTGTGGGTTTTATCTAGCCTGTAGTGTGAGACTATACACTTAGGCTGAAAGTGACTTTTATGTTTTTAAATGGTTCAAAAAGTGACAGAACCTGCAAATTGTCTATAAAATAAAATATTAACAAATTTGGGCCTTTATGGACAATAATTACTGGCTATGGCCTTAGAGTATCAAAACTCAAGATTAAAATTTAGGAATTTAAATAGAACAATGAATAATTTGTTGTCATATGTAATATGTCATAGCATTACATGTGACACAATAAATGCGAAGACCAGCATAGTGTAGTGTAGTGTAGTGTAGTGTAGTATAGTGGCGGGTGGTGCAGTATTCAGCAAGGTGCATTGTTGAGTAATGCTAGAAAAGGAGACATGTTAGAAAGAGGAAAGAGCAGAGTGAACAGTGTGTTCAGATCAGGAAGCTTGTGAGTTGTGAGCTGCGCCTCAAATAATGAGTAGAGTGGTCTTAACACAGGGCCAGGGGCAGGACACATTTTAGTTGCTATAAAACATAAATAGGCACAGTGATCATAGGGGGTATGTGAATTAGTTGGGAATCACTTTTGCTAAAATGGGAAATGAAGTTGGGTTTAAAAGAACTGACTGTTGGAATCTTAAAATGTTAGTAGCTACATTTGGATTTCCATACACAAAGCAATAGGAAGCCTGTAATAGGAAGCCTGTAATGTGAAGAAGCTACTTTATGTAGAAAACAATGAAGTGGGAAGTCAATCTTGAAAGCAAAGGCAGAAATCCAAGTTTTGAGGGGCTTAGAATTTTGGCTACTTTGATTAGAGTGGTGGTTCTGAGAAGGAGAGGAAATGTAGATGCTGTAGAATTCAGCGTTTGATCAACTTGAAGGAGAAATACAGAAATCTGTGATGACTCAAAGTTTTAATCTCACAAAACTGATGAACAGTGTGGAGTTAAAATAGGGAATCTAAATGGGGAAGTTAAAGATTGGAATCAGATGATGTTGAGGTACTTTGAGATAATCAGAGCTTTTCAAATGGAATTGACTTGTAGGCATTTAAAATTAAGAAACTGAGGCAGGAGTGGTGGCGCACGCCTGTAATCCCAGCGCTGGGGAGGCTAAGGCAGAAGGATCCTTGTAAGTTCGAGGCCCACCTAGGCTACAAAGTGATCTCAAGGCCAGCCTGAACTGCATAGTGAGACCCTGTCTCAAAAATACCAAAAAAAAAAAAAAAAAAAAAAAAAAAGAAAGAAACTGAAACTCCTTCGGCAGTTACTAAGCTGGGTGTGATTCTGTAAATCTATAGGAAAAACTGATTTCTCCAGAAGTTGTACAGTAGCACTCACAGGAATAACAGTACCAGCCACTATACTTGGCTCTTGCTGCTGCTGCTGTAGCCACTATTAATACTATTGCCAGCCAGCACTTCGTTATTTTAGCAAATCTTTGTTATCAGTGCTTTACTTGAATTTAATCCTTATAATTCTATGAAATAGTACTAGTGTTCTCATTTTACAAATAAGATCTAAGGTTGTAGAAATTATATAATTTGGCTACATTCATGTGCAGAATGTTAAGTATGTAGTCAGGATTGTAATCCAAGCATTGGGGTGCCAGAATCTGTTCTTAATAGATTCTGTTGAGTTTGGTGGACACAAATAAGAGAGAAAAAGGAATTATCGCAAGAAGTTACAGAAATTCTGAATGTTTATGTGGGGAAGGGGACATGAAGTGTTATAAGAGATAGATATGGCAGGGTGAAGACTGCAGGATACAGTTTTGAGAAATGTCAGAAACCAGATTGTAAGGTATTAAGGAAGGAAATAGGTCTGGATGAGAAATGGTTGATATGATAAATTTTCTCCATCTCATTGTAGTTTTTTTATGGATAATAGTTAGGGACCTTAAAAAAGTATTCTTCTTAAACCTAAGAAAATGTCCCTTCAGAAAAGGGATCTCACTAAGTTATACAGGCTGGGCTCAAACTTTGAACTATATTGCCTTAGCCTCTCAGAAGACTAAGATTACAGGCATGTGTCCTCATGTTCAGCTCAGGATAAATTCTTACCCTTACAGCGACCTTTAGTTTTCTGCTTTTGGTTTCCTTTGTTAGATGTAGCTATTACCAAAGAAAAAAAGAACCTATAGTGCAGTGTTAATCTCCTGTCCATTAAAAATGCTTTTGGGTTGGGGCTATAGTACAGGTGTCTGCCTGGCAAGCACAAAGTCCTAAGTTCAATTCCTGGTACCAGAAAATGTTCTTGCCTTCAGTTATGCAGAATGAATGAAATATTCTGCTTGGGTTAAGAAAGTTTCCAGGGTACACTAACTTTCATAAGCACTGTTTTCCTTTCACATATTTTGTCTTTGCTGAAGTTATGTGTTTTATATGATTGGCTGCATTTAAAAACTTAGATTTACTCATAACATTCTTTGCTTTTTTATTGCCATGTTGTGTTTGTGCAGGAAATAAGCTTTTTATTTCTTTTTATAGTATAAGCCTGATACACCAAAGACATCCAATAGAACATATTTGATGTTTGAAGGATCTTTAAAATAGTTTGTGTTTAAATAATGTGTAAGATTTATGCACTTTATATGACAAACCAAAATCACATGTGTATTTAAATGCTTTGTTAGTTGCTGATAATTTATGTAATAGTTTTCTTGGAGTTTTAAGTCTCACAAAACATCTTATTTTTGTGCATCCACACATGCCAATAAGTGAATCATGGTGCCTTTCCCAAGCCTTGTATGAACAGGACTGGGGTAAGGGCTTTTCCCCCCACTTATCATGGGTACTTAGAAAAAGCTTTAAAAAGAAAATTCCATGTTTCTCAGGCAAAAAAATTATAATGAAAATATGAATTAAAATAGATTTTAACTATGCCATGTTAGATAAGTAATAAGTACATATTGTGGTACTAAAATGAGTACCTGATGGGAAAAATTACTATTTTAAATGGATTTTAAATTGTATTTATTTATGTTTCTGACAGTGTCACCTTTACAGAAAGCATCAGCAACTGGAAGAATACATTTCTCTGGTGTGGGATTATACCTCCAATGTAATTAAATTTAATTAGCTTTAGCTCAATGCTTTCCAAGATTAGCCTTGATGTTTTAAAGGTTTTTCATAAGTTTGTATGTAAGGAATGTGCGATAATTTAGATATATTTGTAAATTTTTGAAGGCCAAAGCTTAGTTAATTAATACAGTGAATCTTGTATATTTCGGAAAGTGGTTTAAAAATATTTCTAGTGCAATATGATACTTACTAAATCTCTGAAGGCTGTTTGTATGTATACATTGCACTGTTAGATCTATGCCACTAGGTGACAGTATTTTATTTTTATTTAGGTAAGCTAGAGGCAGTACGTAGCTTTTAAGCTTTTTCATCTTTCAAGCTTTTTCATCTTCTCTTACACTCTTAAAATTTATTGGCAATTCAAACAACTATCTGTGGGTTCTAATATTGCTACTTATTGTAGTAGTAATTAAAACTAAAAATATAAAAATGTTGGATCCGTTTAAAAGGTAACAGTTATAAACCTATTCATGTTAGCATAAATACTTCAATGAAATACACCTATATTTTCCAAAATAAAATATGGTGGGAAGAATGGCTTTATTTTATAATTTTGTTTATCACATTGTTTGGTATAATATAAGACAGCTGAGTTTTAATGGCTGTTTTTGCAATCTCTTGTCACATGTTCTTTTGGTTGAAATATATGAAGAAAATCTGCTCTACATAAATACATATTTGGAAAAGTGAGGGCTTCACAGATGGTTTGAAAGGGTCCCAGGGCCCCCAAGATCTGTGGAGCACATACTGAGAACTGCTGCTCTAGATTTTTTAATTTATTCACAAAGGAGCTTTGGTGATTGTATGAGAATTCTACTAAGCAAAACTTTTTTGTTGCTTTTCTGTTAGCTTGCATTTTATTCATTTTATCATGCTATCTTGTTTTTTAAAGTCTAACGCCACATGCATTTTCATAGCTGCTTTTTTTAAGGGTGGGGGTGAATAGGATAAGGACGTAAGCATTGGTTTACTAATTGTTTCTGTGTTTTAGCTTCTTAGGATTAGCAGTTAATTTGGAGGTTTATAGTCTTTCCTCATTCTGCTATCTTTGTTTATTCCCAACAATGGGAGCAGAAGTGGGTTTTGTTAACTTTATTGTTGGAACATTTTCTAGAACAGAGCAACAAACAGTAATGCTACGTGAAGCATCAGAATTCTGGTATTTGTTATTACGATTGATTGGGATGCTTAGGATGAGGAAAGGAATAGGTAGTGGAATAACAGAAACAATACTATATTTTTAGCTTTGTCTAACAATTCATTATCTCCCTCCCCTCCTTACTAGTTCAGCTGTCTTTTTCAGAATTATTTTCTGTGTATTATCCAATACCCAGAATACAATTGGCAAGTGACAACCATCAAGTAAATATTTGATAAATGAATGGTTGGATTATTGAGCTGTAGATTGTCAGCCTTTCCCATTTAACTCTTTTAAGTGTGCATTGTCCATCTTTATAATTGCCATGAATGTGAGTAAACATTATTTTAAGTAGAAAGTGAGGAGCTGAGCAATAAAAGTCTTGCTCTGTATTTTACTTAACTGACAGAGGACCTTATTTAAGGTTGGTTAAACTTTTGCCTACAAGTATTTTCAAAGTTACTTTTTTTAAAATAAAAATTGCCTGAGATACATTGAATTTTGCTTTGGAAGAACACAATGTGTTCTTGCAACATTCTGCAGCAGTTTGTGCTTAGCCTTCCTGTCCAGTGTGAGTCCTGGCTGTGGTTCTCCTGCACCCTGTTGCATGTTGGCAGACTTGTCAGCTATGGTTGATGCATGCTTCTTTTCTCCCTATTCATTTACCTGTTGTTGGTAATTAAAAGATAATTCTGTGGATATTCAGAACATATTTCTTTAGTACTTACTATAGCATACTCTCACTTCACTTTGGAAGGAGTAGGGGAATCACTTTTAGAATATTACAGGTGTGGATACCACTTTGTTTTGGGTAGTGATTACAGGGTCAAAGTTGAGATGCTTCTGTGTACTAAGTAGACTCTCACCGTGTTCTTCTCAGATTTTGAAATTGGAGTCACTGTTGGAGGTAGATTTCCTATGAAAGAGTGACTTACTTTGTGATCGTATAGAATCAGTGATAGGTTTGAAATAATCTTTTATATATGTGATTCTATGTAATGTGCTAAATGCTTTTTTTAGGAGTATTTAACATTTCCTTAAAACAGGGTGGAGGTACAAAACTGAAATTTGGCTTCTGTTAGAGGTGTAATATGCTACATTTTGTTGACAGTAACTAGTAATCAATTGATTCTTCTGGCTTAGGAAGAAATGGTATTACTCAGCTGAGCTCGATCGTTATCAGCATTCTTAGTTTTTTAAAATACTGCATGGACTGTTTCTTAAATCCAGTTTTAAAGTTCTACTGTTGACTGGCAGGAAAATATTAGACAAGAGGAGGGCAATAAGAGTAGAGGGAAGGGGAGGGTGTGAGGCCGGGGAATCAGAGGAACAGATTTGATCAGAATATATTATATGCATGTATTAAAATACAACATTGAAACAGTATTTTGTAAAATCAACAGGCACTAATAAAAACATATTTTTAAAAAGTTCTCCCATTAAGCCCCTGCATTTAAGTTGATTTATCATCTGAGGGAAAGTTTGGATGGTCCACTTACCACATTTGAATGAGGATGTTGGATTCAAAGATTTCTTTCAAGGTGTGAAATTGTCTTTTTTTTTTTTTTAAACATAATAGAGGGTTAAATTTGGATGAAAAGTACTATGGAGCCAAACTTATCCTCTTTCAATCACTGTGTGGTGGATAATCAGGTGACTTAGGAAAACTAAAAGTAGAATATTAGGATATTGTAAGATTGATGAAATGTGCTTAGCAAACTTAATTATTGGAAGGTTGTATCTAACTAGGAACTTAGAACGTTTTTGTTTTGAAAGTTGAGAAAGTTATACTCAGTGTTACACTGTGCTGGAATCTAGAATGTAACAAATGAAAACAGAAAATTTACCTGGCATTGACTATGTAAAGTTTTCTTTCATTTTGTTTAATCAGCCAAAGTTTTTCATTTAAACTCCAGAAGAGTATCAGCAGTCTTTAGGTTCTCAGAGCCTGATTTAAGATGTTTCTGTGAAGTACTTAGGAAATTAAGATTACTTGCTTAGTTATAATAATGAAAAAGTACTAAAGCTATCTCAGCATTTAAAAATATTGATTCCTTTCCCGTTTTTTTTCTTTTCTAGATTTAAATCTTCAGCACAAACTTAGCACTAGGCATGCTATTATAGAATCCCTTTCCCATGATCAATCATTTTACCAGTTTTTGTTTTGTTTTTTTTTGTTTTTTGTGGTACTGGGGATCGAACTCAGGACCCTGCGCTTGCTAGGCAAGCGCTTATTCCACTGAGCTATATCCCCAGCCCATTTTACCAGTTTTTAACTGAGGAAGTTAATTTCATGGTAGTAGGAATGATTAATTATTTCTGTGTGCTTAACATGAAAATTTATAGTAAAAGAATTGTAAGTGCTCACTTTGGCAGCACATATGCTAGAATTGGAATATACAGAGAAGTTTAGCATGGGCTTTGCCCAAGGATGATGCCCAAATTCCTTAAGCATTCCACATTTTCAATAAATCAAACACACAAGCTTAAATATCTCATGATTTGTCTTATGTAAGAAACCTAAAATAAAAATAAAGAACAGAATAAAAGATAAATAATAGAAAATAGGGAGATCTTTTACAAAAGGGGGTGGAACCAAGAAATGGAGGAAAAGGGTAGGAGAGGAAGGGAATGAAAAAATATTAACAATACATTAAAATGTGTTGCATACAGACATAAACTCTCCATGAAGATTGAGTTGATCAGAATACATTGTATACATATATTAAAATACCATTATGTGTTACAAACATAAAACAATGTTTTTCTTGAAACATTTTATTTTTCAGCATATTCATGTCTAAGGATTACTATTTTGGTGGTTGTAGGCAAATTAAATTTAGATTAAGAATCTTAAAATTTACTTCAGCTAGTTAATATCTTTTGAAATTTATATCATTTGAGCATCAGTTTTATACCTTAAGTATATAAAATTAATGAATTGGAAAGATTTCTTTGTATCAGAGACTTACGGTTGCCATAGAAGTTACTTTTTAAGCTGTTGACGCTACATTGTGTTTCCTGCTTGTCAGAACTCAGCCTTCTGCCCTTTTCTGTACCTAACTGAATTTACCACTAAGAAACTGTTTTAATAGGTGTTGTCCTCAGGTATGCAAGCTATGAATAATAAAAGACTTTTAACTGAGATGGTCTGGGTTGAGATTCCCATACTTCTTCTTTCCTGTTTTTGATAAGGTTGGCTAAGAGTTTATCAATTTTATTTATTGTTTCAATGAACCAACTCTTTGATTCATTCTTTGTATTGAGTCCCATACTTCTTATATAACTAGGTCAGTGAACTTTCTTCCCTGAACATGTTTCTTAATGGTATTGAAAACCTTTCTTAGGCATTAACTTTTGTTTATAATCTATCTCTGTATAATGAGAAGTGTTCTACTCTAGGACAAGTAAAAGAAATAGTTTAGTATGACAGTAGCAGTAGGATTTTCATAGGATATCATTATGCTGATAATCTATATAAGTGTAGGCATATATATGTCACATGTACACACATATCTGTGTACATGCATGTATCCATTTTTGGTGCCAAATTACCCAGCTGTTATCTTCCTATCTGATTTTGTTGGATGTCAGATGATGTATTTGAGCTTCTTAAAGATCTGACTACTCTAGCAAAGGTGATTATTTTTGCTGGGCCAGAATTCCTACTTATTTCACTCCTTGCTGGTAGTGCTTTTCCATGCATTGTTAAATCGGTTAGTTTTCTTTTTAATCAGCTGAAAGCAGCTCTAGCTTAAAACTAATACAAGTAGTAGGTTTCAGTTCAAAAGTACAGTATGTTTTTGGGAAGCTGATGTGGGAGGATGGAGAGGCCAGTCTGAGAAACATAGACCCCTTTCTGTGATAGGGTTGCAGGGAGAGAAACAAAAAACAATAGTACATTATTTACATATGTGATTCAGTCAGTACATGCTTAAAAAAGAAACAAAACCTCCTACTTTTTATTATATGCTTGAGAAGATATTGAAAGGATAGCTTTTCCATTCTTAAATATATCATTGAGTATACAGAAATATTGAATAGTTATTGATGATAAATTAAGAACTATATAGCAAACAAAGCAGTTAAAGTTATACAGTATAGAAGTAGGGGTATGTCTTTCATCTATAAGGACACTGGTAGGGAAAGTGAGGGATCTGTAATAATATAGTATTTTTTCAAACTTCCGAGGTCAGCCTTGTATAAGCAGTCTTAATATCTTAATCCAGAATTCAACAGAAATACTGGTTGCAGTGACAACAATTCTTGTGTCTTTATCAAACACCTCAGAAGTATCTATTGGCTTAGAACAATTACACGTTTTTTTAACCTGTCCTGCTACAGCTGCTCTTAGTTCCCATACGTTGAATGTAAAACTTTAGCTCAGTGATAATATTTCTTGAGATACTTGTTTTCTATTGTTTTCATTATAGCTTTTGAGGAACTTGAAAAGGCCTTGAGTACAGCTCAAAAAACAGAAGAGGCACGGAGAAAAATGAAAGAAGAAATGGATGAACAAATAAAAGCTATTGAAAGAGCAAGCGAACAGGAGCGCATCAGTCTTCAACAGGAATTAAGTCGGGTGAAACAGGAGGCTGTTGATGTAGTGAAAGTAAGAATAATTCTGGACTGAAATGGGCTACAATGATTATCAAACTTAGATTTGTGTTTTTGCTATAGTCTTTGTAGGGAATTGTTGATTTGTATTGTAGACTTCATCTTTTTTATGATGTTCTAGATACAGTAAAAAACATTTTGGTAGAGAATTTAATGTTCAGGTGATTTTTTGGGGGATCCTTTTAAGTTTGGCTTTTTCTGCACTGGGCCATGATACAACGCGAGGTGTACCTTACCTGGCTTGCTGACTTAAGCTCCTTGAAGGTGGGCTGTTTAGCTGCTTCAGTAGAAAGTCCTCCACAGGACATGGTCAAAAACATCCTTGCCTAATCTGTGTTTAAGTGACTGACAAAATTATTTGGAGAAAAGAACTGATAGTCAAGGAATGAATTTACACTGTAAGTAAAGTGCTTCTATGAATCATTAAGAAGGTGACAAAGAGCCACCACCTTTCCCCCCAAATCCAGGATTTGGCTAGGCAATTCAAAGTGGAAAGCGACAAATTCCTTCTAAGCATATAAAAATGTTTTATCAAATCGTTAAGAATTATGTACACTGAACTACAATGATTATTTTTTTATAAACTTGGAAAGATTAAAAAGTAAGATAGCATCTTTCTGGAAGGTGGCATTTCTAATTCATTCAGAGTGAATTGTCCTTAAAGTTTGTAGCAACCAGGCAATAAGAGTACACATAATTTTTGGTCTGAATAATATTGCTCTTTGAAGACTCTATTGTGAGAAAATTCAGATATGAGGCTAGGAATGTAGCTCAGTCATAGAGTACCTGCCTAGTATGTGCTAGGCCCTCTGTTCAATCCCTACTACTGCAAGGGGAAGAAAAGAGAGAGAAGTACATGTGAGCAAATATGTTAAGAATAGTACTTTGTACTGACAAAAACTAAACCTTTTAATATCTATCAGTAGGAAACTGGTTATATCATGGGAAATTAGTACAATGAAATACTAAGTAGCCTTTTCTCTTTTGTTTGTTGCCTTTATATTTTATTCTGTTTTTGCTTTTTTCATTTATTATTATTTTTTTAATAATGGAGGAGATTTTCTTTCTTGGCAGTTGGATTCACTTTTCCTTAATGGTTATGTAGATTTTCCTCTCCAGTGCTGGGTGTTGAACCCAGGGCTTTTGCACTGAATATATCCCCAACCTTTTTTTTAATATTTTATTTTTAGACAAAAATCTCACTAAATTACTAATTTGTCCAGGCTGGGCTTGAACTTGCAGTTCTTCTATGTCAGCCTCCTAGAATGCTGGAATAATAGGTTTGTACCAACTTGCCTGACTGCTATTTGGATTTTTGTTCTATTTAAAATTTGAGATCATTTTTAAAATTTTTTTGTGACACTTTGATGTTTCCATTTGTTTATGGTTACATCTTTGGCCCATCTGAAGTTTATCTGGTGCAGGAGTGAGGTGCGGATCCAGGTTAAACTGTTTCCAGATGACTATCAAGTAGTTTGCACATCATTTATTTAATAATCCACCTTTTCCCTCTGATATACCATATTATCTTTATTAAATACTAAATAAACTATTAAATGTGGATCTCTTTTGGGATTCTCTGTGGCACTCCATTACCTTGTCTAGTCATGTGATGTCTATTGCATTACTATATTTACTCTAGTTTTGTATGTTCTGCTGTCTGGTAGCCTGCTCTAACTATGCACTGTTTGGGAGAATATTAGCTAATCTTTTTTTTTTTTTTTTAATTAGCTAATCTTGTATTTGTTTTGTGTAGTAACTTCTTCCCCTGGTCTGTTGGTAGCTTTGAATATATTAATTTTGGGGGTTATTTATACTTTTAACATTTATGTAGGGTTGAGTTTTCCTATTTAAAAAGATGAGGCCATTAACTTCAATAAATATTTCATGCCTGCAGAGCGTAATTAGTTTGGTGCAGCTAGGACAGCTTAGTGATAGTAAAGTGCCTTCTCTGACAGCATCCTTATTCTCCACCCACTATGCTTCCTTATCAGGCTGGAGGGGAGCTTCTCTGCATATAGTGGAAATAGAACTTCAGCCTCATAGGCAACTTCCACAAGAGCAGCATTTATTTATTTATTTATTTAACAAAGAAAATTTTTTTTTATTTTAAAGACAAAAGAATGGAGACATATAAACCAGAATAACACAAAAACAATACAGGAAATATGAAATTATGGAGAAGATAGTAGGGAATTAGCCCTGGATGATGTATTACATAATGTTATCTTCACATTAGTTAACACAAAAACGATAAAGGAAATACCAAATTATAGAGAAGATAGTAGGGAATTAGCGCTGGATGCTGTATTACGTAATGTTATCTTCACATTTGTTGCTCAGTTATACAGATGATGGCTCGTTCGATTAATCAGTTTTCCCCATCCTCATCTCCATTGTTCTACCACCCAATCAGTCATCTTCCCTCTGATAATAGCTGCACTTTTGGGTTTATATACTCCCTTGGGCTCTTACATTGGGAAGAGACATGGCTGCTTCTAAATATGCTGTAACAAACATGGGTGTACACAAATTGTTATGGCAGGAGGTAGAAAAGCACCCATGCTCAAAGACAGTAGGCAGGGAACCAGATTCACTATGGTCAAGCCCCCATTGACAAGCCCTCAAGGCCATCAGGGGTCCGGTCATGTTGGTGGGATCACCCAGCAAACTGCCAGACTTCACCTTGATACAGCGCATCCGGAGGCCCAGTCGAATCCTCAGGGTTGCCCCCAGCAGACTGCCAGGCTCTGCCCCATTGCCCCCCTGTTGGGGGCCCGCTGGAGTCCATGGAGTTGCCCCTGAGGACCCCTGGGCTCCGCCCTGTTGCTGTGCTGCTGGAGGCCCGGTTCAGGTCTTCAGAGTTCTTATGTAGCCTGGAGGGAGCCCCCACCCCCTCAGGCTACTGAGCTCCTTGTCAAGGCCCCCGGGGTCCCCTTATATGCCACTAGTGTCTCCCTGCAGGCTGCCTATGACTCTTTGGAGGCTAGCTCCACCCAGCTATAGAACCAGGTCCGCACCCTAGTTACAGGTCTTCACCTCCTCCCACCTCTCTATCTCCAGTGTTGCTGTTCCCTCACCTTGCAGCTAGGGGTTGAGCGCACTTACGATGCTGGGCACAAGTGGTGTGAGGTCTCCCCCACCCATGCTCACTGTGGTAGTCCAGGGTGTGTGCTAAGTTTAGTTATTGGTTCTAGAAGACAACTGGGGGATTTTCTTGGGTCTGCTGTGTAGAGTATGTTGTTGTCTCTTGGACTCCAGGACTGCTGCTTTTTGTGTAATTTGTCGCCATGGGTTCATACAAGGTTCATGTATGCAAGCAGTATGAAGTCCCTCTTGGTGCTCATATTAGTAGTTTAGAGTGAGTCTTGAAGCCAGTGGACTCAGCCCGCTGCTGTCAGGGACACATGTTGAGTGCTTGGGCCACCAACACTCAAGGTACTCAGAGAGGGAGTTCAGAGTGGGAGCTGAAGCCCAGTAACTCAGCTGGTGCTTCCTGCTTGGTGTTCGAGTGAGAAGGGCGTGGGGCCGTGTGGTCTACCTCTATCTGCAGCCCTCTCTTACTGTTGTGCTCCAGTTCCCATTTGTTCTTTGGCTAGATCCCTGGGAAATTGCTGTGGCCCTGGGGTCACTGCCACTGCTCTGTGCTGCTCTCTGCTGGTAGTTGCTCACACAGTGGAAAGACAGGAGGCCACAGCCTCCAGGCAGGCGTAGAGCTGGGTATGGTGGTCTGTGTACTGGTTGCTTTGACTCTGCCTTGCCTCAGGGTGTTGATTAGAAAGGTTGCTGCAGAGTGGGCATGCTGCTTTAATGACTGTTGTAACTTTATTCTCACACTGGGTTCAACAACACCTCCCATCCGCTGCTGCCTCTTTGCCAGGCTGTGCCTTCTCCACTATGGTGTTGGCCCAGCTCTCGGAACACTGCTCTCCCATGGCCGAGCTAGGAGGATTCCGTGAGGACAGGCCTCCGAAGCCAAAGCTGTGAGTGCTGGAATGAGGGAACAGGCCAAGGGTGTGTTTGGAGCAGTGACTCCCTCCTTCTCCGCCTCCTCTTCCTCTGACTGCACCATGGCGTCCCTCTGAGACTTTGCTCTAGGAGTGGTCTTGTTTGCTCTTTCTGAGGGCTTCAATTCTCATTTCGGATCCTTCCTGGGACCAGGGGACCTGCTTCTCTCCTTCTTGTCTTTCTCGTGTTGCTATATTCCAGTGTCTGGGTGGCGATCCTCCAGGAGGATCTTTCTCTGCTGCTTACCAGTTTGCCATCTTCCCGGAAGCCAAGAGTAGCATTTATTATCTTAAATGAAGAGAAAAATATTACTGGGTTTTCTTTGAACTGTTGTGGCTTTGGTGACTTTTCATCTATGTGGGGGAACATCTTTTAGTTTCTTCTCTTAACAAGTTGTTTGGTTAAACTGTAATAAAGCATTTATTGTAGAATTACATATTCTGGGTATTTTCACTTTATCTATTTGGCTGATTTTCAGAAATCCTCAGAAGAACAGATTGTTAAATTACAGCAACTGCATGAAAAGGAGCTGATCAGCAAAGAACAAGAATTGACCAAGAAATTTCAGGCCCGAGAAAGGGAATTACAGGATGAAATGAAAGTGGCTCTTGTAAGTACCTGTTCTGTTTTCATTATATCTAAACTTTACAGAGTTAAAAGAGTTTTCATCCCTTACCCTTCCCTCCTCGCTTAAGGTTAGACCACTGGCAATCATGACCTAAAGATAGGAGGTAGTCAAAAAGGAGGCTGTCAGAGCTTGTTAGTTTAGTATTGTGTGAAAATTAAATATATTGATCTTCCATCAGTAAGGCTTTTATCAGTTTATCTATCTATCCTTGCTACACTATAGCAATCTGTAATTAAGAGGAAGATAGAAGAAAGGTTAATTGAAACAGTAACTATATAATTTGGGAAAAATGTCTAAAAACTCAGCAGACTGAATGTATCTAGAACCCAAAGCTTACAAAGTTTGTCTGAATTGCATTTTAAAGAAGAAAAAAAGTCAATCACTATGCTTAAGTTAAAGAATAAACTTAAATTCTAAAAAATATACTGAACTGACAAAATCAATAACTAGAAAAGCAAAAATTTATATTTTTGCCGAAAGATTTATTCACATGGTATAATTTGAAAATTTAAAACAAAAATTTTTCTTCAATGTAGAATCCTTGTATATAAATTACTATGAAGGATGCTAATATTGAAAATGTAATTTGTTTTAATACGAAGTTGTAAAATAATATGTATAATTTTAAAATGTGTTCAATGCAAAAGGATGAGAAATCGTCTTTAAAATTTTAATCTCTTTCTATACATCATTTTCATTCTTAGTTGGGGCTGAACTTCAGGAAATTTCTAACAGGAAGAATTCTTAAATTGAGGTAGCAAGTTTTCTACTTCGTGGGGCAAATAGACACACAAATTTACATACTGTTGGGCTGGCTGGAATATAGGAAATCAGTGTGTGTTTGTGACATTGACATATGTGGACACCAATTTGCATTTTTTTGTTAGTCTGAAAAGGGAGTAGTTTATAAGAACTTACAAAAGTCTGTAAGAATATTAAACTATAACAGGACAGTACAAATTAAAAATAGGGGCAGGAAAACAAAATGTGCCCCAGGAAGAAAGTGGAATTTAAGTGCAACTGGAAACATTGCTAAAAAGCCTTTAGTGAAGATCAATTGTGGGCTTTCATGCTGGAGCAGTTTGGGGTTTTGGAGTTGCTGGGCCTTAAACATTGATATTATTAATATTTTTTTCTAGGTACTAATACATTAAGATACATTCCAAGTACAGCAAAAAAGGCACATATGTATACATATGTTTTCTCCTTCCTTTTTGTTGTTTGTTTCGTTTTTCTTATTTGTGTGGAGCTGGCGATTGAACCTAGGGTTTTCATCCTGAGCTGTATCCCCAACCCTTTTTAAATTTTTATTTTGAGTCAGGGTCTAATTGACTGCCCAGGCTGGATTTGAACTTAGAATCATTATGCCGTAGGCTCTCAGAGTGCTAGGAATACAGATATATACCACCATTCCCTTCCTTTCTTAATTCAACAGAATTTAAATTTTCCTCTGTTACTTTAGTCAGGTATAAAAAAGTTGCATTTAAAATATATTTACCTGGGTGTAGTGGTGCACACCTGCACTCTAGGAAGATGAGGCAGGGAGATTGCAAGTCTGAGCCCAGCCTGATTTAGCAAGCCTGGTGATTCAAAAAAGGATTGAGTACGTAGCTCAGTGTAAAGGCTCTGGGTTCAGTTCCCAATAGTGCACACGTACACACACACACTTTATATTAAGCAATACAGTGTACTGAAAATGTTTAAAAATCAATGTAATACGGAACATAATCATTCCTTAACACATTATGCTTCACCAGAGTATAATGACCTGAAAATATTGCTCTGAATAATCTAAGCAATAAGTACGGGTAAGTACAGTTATTGTAATTAGAGTTCAATTAAGAAACTATCATTTAATTTGCTAATTTAATATTAAAACTCTTCTCTAGAGCTCTTCCCAAAATAGTAAAAACCTTTAATATACATATAAGTATAAATATAAATGTAGATACATGGTAAGGACAAAGAAGCTTTCAGAACTGAGGGTGTTAGAACCCAGATCATCTAAAAAGAGCACTGTAGATTTTATTTTATAGATATTTCCTTGATCTTATCCATGTATTCAGAAGTAGTATGATTTTTATTTGCTTTTCCATGTGAGGGACCCTGTTCTAATAAGGTGTTTTTTGCAAAGTATATAAATTTAAAATTTAGTTTCTAGTCCTAGTGTTAAAGTACCAATCTCGCTTAGAGGTGAGATAGCAACAATTATGAGATCTTTCACTTTCAGCAGTGTTTTGTAAAACGTTTTAAGTAATGGAAAAATAGCAGACATAATGGATTTATTGGAACAGAACTTTTCATAGCAAGAGCAATTGTGGCAAAGCTATAGTGGAAAATAGCTTTAGTGCCTCATTTCTGGATAAGAGAGATGATGGTGTTGCCTATCTCACAGGGATGGGTGCAATCAAATGAAGAAAATGATTCTTATGGAAATGTTTTGAGAATGCTAAAGATTTATGTGGGTTTGAGATGATAATTGTTTTGGCACAGGAAAAGAGTCAATCAGAATATTTGAAGATCACCCAAGAAAAAGAGCAGCAAGAATCTTTGGCCCTAGAAGAGTTAGAGTTGCAGAAAAAAGCAATCCTCATAGAGAGTGAAAATAAACTTCATGACCTTCAGCAAGAAGCAGAAACTTATAGAACTGTAAGTTAAACAATATGTAGGCTTTAGAGCCCTGAAATTATTTTGTCTGTGGAGACTAGTATTAGCTCTCCAGTCATTATAGTTTCAGAGCAGCTTTTGTTTTACTTGATTAGATATACATATATGTCTTCTACAGTTTTAGGTATTGTGTACTATTCATGAGCATGGGTTTGGGCTCTGTTTTTGCTGCATGGTGCTTTTGGCTTTGCCTTTTAGCCAGATATATTTCCATCAACCACTCATTCTGCTTCTTTGTACTCAATCTCCAGAGCATCTCTGCTCTATTGCCCACTCACCCTTGATCTCTAGGAAGTGGCCTCACTTTGTAGGGAGTACTTCTCCTAGCATCTTCCTGCTTGTCCACATTCATCTCACACGATGTCCTAAACATTATCCATTTTGTGCTTATGTCAGAGTTTAGTTATATCAATTCCTTGCTTTTGTTAATTTTATTTATTTATTTATTTATTTATCTATTTATTTATTTATTCATTTATTTATTTATTTATTGTGGTACTGAGGATCGAACTCAGGACCTTGCGCTTGCCAGGCAGGCACTTATTCCACTGAGCTATATCCCCAGCCCAATTCCTTGCTTTTCTATTTATAAGTTTTTCCCAAGTTTTCTATATTAAACATAGTCCTAAGCGTGTTTCTATGTATGTGTGCATATGTATGCACATATACACATACACGCACCCTTTAGTATGCATATCTGTAAGGCCCCTGGTCCTTTCCTTTAGCAGTATTTTGAATTATACTGTTTTGAAAACATAGTAATGTTAGTTAGACTTTAGCCTTTTTGTTTTTTTTTTTTGGTATCAGGAATCAAACTCAGGACCTTGCGCTTGCCAGACAGGCACTTATGCCACTGAACTATATCCCCAGCCCAACTTTAGCCTTTTTTCTCTGATTTAGCTGGCTTTCACACTATAAAAAGAAGTTGTACTACTGACTTAGGTCACTTTATTGTAAGGAATAGTAGATGATTAATTGTCTGGTCAATTTTGCATGTCTATACCTATTTTCCTGAATATACAATTAGAAATTATCAATATGTAATGCAACAACCATTGATGATTCCCTGTCACCCTATCTGTAACTGATTCGATTGTACTATTCTTATGCTACTTTGTGTATGTTTGTTAATATCTTTTTGTTTTTTTATTATACTTAAAAAAAATTTAAAAGAAAAGTAAAATTCAGAAACATAAAAAAAAAAAATAGCAAAACAGTCACACTGCTTGCCCACACTTCTAAATTGTGCTTTATTTTTTCATTATTAACAATTATAGAAGGTGGCATATTGGAGTGAAATAGGTGCTTAAGAGGCCTATGTCTTATACTTGCTAGCTTTCTAAATTAATTGTACCATAGTTTCCTTACCAATTATATGAAGAGGTTGAATTTTTTTAGTTCCTTCTGACATTCTATGGCTCCGCCTTACTTAGCTTCTTTTCCTTCAAAATCAAAATGTATTTTTATGAGATAATAGCAATCTTTCAAAAAATTTGTGTTAGTACTTTCTTAAGGCAAACCTTCTAAGTAATAATTTGTTGAGTAGAAAAATCAAATACATTATTTTTCTTCTAAAATTAAATTATTTAAGTAATAAAGTACTATACCATAACCCTTAAAGTAAGTATGGGAGGAGGGAATCTAACTTCTTACATATGTTAATACTGTGTATTGTGATTTATTTCTGTTTTGACTATACAGTTAGAATATTCTTGAAAGAAGTAGTGGTTGAAATAGTTACCCAAATAAGTAGAAAGAATCTGGAATTCTGAAGTATGTTAAAAATACAATCTTTTTTTTTTATTATATGATTCCTTCAGTAATTCAGGGCAAACATACTGCTTGTCATTTTGTTGTTTGGTATGAGATCTGAAGTTATTTATCTAAATTTTAACCTTTAAGTGGGTGGCAGACATCATATCTATATTATTGCTAAAAGTAAATCCATTTTTTTAACAGAGAATTCTTGAATTGGAAAGTTCTTTGGCCAAAAGCTTGCAAGAAAACAGAAATCAATCAGAAGATTTAGCTGTTCATTTGGAAGCTGAAAAAAATAAGCACAGTAAGGAACTTACAATCATGGTTGAAAAACATAAGGCAGACTTGGAGAGTCTGCAGCATCAGCAGCATAACATTTGGACTGAAAGACTCCACATCTTAAAGCAACAGCATCAGTCTGAGATGGAAAAATTTAGAGAGAGGTGTCAACAAGAAAAAGAAACCTTACTGAAAGAGAAAGAGAGTCTTTTCCATGCTCACATTGAAGAGATGAATGAAAAGACTTTAGAAAAGCTTGATGTGAAACAAACAGAACTGGAATCATTATCTTCTGAACTGTCAGAAGTATTAAAAACCCGAAACAAGCTAGAAGAGGAACTTTCTGTCCTAACAAATCAAGCAGATAAAATGAAGCAGGAATTAGAGGCCAGGCTGGATGAACAGAAAAATCAACATCAGCAACAAGTTGACAAAATCATTAAAGAACAAGAAATATCTATCCAGAGAATTGAGAAGGCATTAGAAGAGCAAATTAGTGAACTGAGGCTTCTATTGAAGGAAAAGAACAAGCATTTGAAAGAACAGCAGGCTCATGTAGAAAATTTAGAGGCAGAAATTAAAAAATCTAAAGGGGAACTCCAGGAGGCATCTACTAAGCTGGATCTTATTCAGTCACACCAGAGCACTACACATGAACAGACAAAAGCATATGAGGAGCACGTGGCCCAGCTGGAGCAGAAATTGTTGAACTTGGAAAGAGAAAAAATTCTTCTCACCAGTCAGGTAGCTGAAGTTGAAACACAGAAGAAAAATCTTAGTACTGAGTTAGATACTCATAAAATGCAAGTGCAAGACTTAATGCAGCAACTTGAAAAACAGAATAGTGAAACTGAGCAAAAAATAGAATCTTTAACACAATTATATGAGAACCAACTTAAAGATAGTAACATTGAACAAGAGCAGACCAAACAAATGTTGATGGAAAAAGAAAATATAATTTTACAAATAAGAGAAGGACAATGTGAAGAAATTGAGATACTCAAACAGAAGTTGTCGGCCAAAGAGGACAGTATTAATACATTGCTGGAGGAATATGAAACTAAATTTAAAAATCAAGAAAAGAAGATGGAAAAAATTAAGCAGAAAGCAAAAGAGACTCAAGAAACATTGAAGAAGAAACTAGTAGATCAGGAAGCCAAACTTAAAAAAGAGCTTGAAAATACTGTCCTAGAGCTTGGTCAGAAAGAAAAGCAGTTCAATGCTAAAATGTTGGAGATGTCACAGGCTAACTCAGCTGGAATCAGTGATGCAGTGTCCAGACTTGAAATGAACCAGAAGGAGCAAATAGAAAGTCTCACAGAGGTACATCAGCAGGAACTCAGCAATGTCCTCTTACGCTGGGAACAGAAACTTAACAAGCAAGCTGAAGAACTTAAGGAAAAATATGAAATCCAATTACAGAAGAAAGAACAAGAGATAACAGAACTCAAGCAAAAGATCCATATATATGGATGTGAAAAAGAAGAGATGAATAAGGAAATAACGTGGCTGAAGGAAGAAGGCAGGAAGCAGGATGGGGCACTAAATGAATTGCAGGAACAGCTGAAGCAGAAGTGTATTCATATGACTACTCTTTCACAAAGCGAAACTAAACTGAGAGCACAATTTGAAAAGTTAGAGATGGACTTGAATCATTCTTTGAAAGAAAATACTTCTCTTCAGGAACAACTAGTTGAACTGAAGATGCTGGCAGAAAAAGATAAGTTGAACGTTTCTGAGTTGACGGATAAGTTGAAAACCAAGGATGAGGAGTTCCAGAGCTTAAAGTCTTTACATGAGACAAGTAAGAAAAGCCTAGAAGACAAAAGCTTAGAATTCAAAACCCTGTCTGAGGAACTAGCATTTAAGGTACATAGTTACTGTAAGAAAACTGAGGCTTTATTGGAAGCTAAAACAAATGAACTAATAGACATTTGTGGTGGTAAAATCAGTGCCGTTGTTGCTAGGATTTCTCATTGTCAGCACTATACAACTAAAGTTAAGGAGGCACTGCCGATGAAAATTGGCAAAGTTTCCGAATTAGAAGCTCAACTTAGACAGCTAACAGAAGAGCAAAATACACTAAATACTTCTTTTCAACAGGCCACCCATCAGTTAGAAGAAAAGGAAAATCAAATTAAGAGTATGAAAGCTGAAATTGAAGGTCTTTTAACAGAAAAAGAAGTCTTACAGAAGGAAGGAGGTAATCAGCAACAGGTTGCTTCAGAAAAGGAATCTTGTATTACGCAGTTAAAGAAAGAATTATCTGAAAACATCAATGCTGTCACACTGATGAAGGAAGAGCTTACAGAAAAAAACTCTGAGATGGCCATTCTTAGGAAACAGCTAACTGATGTGAATGCTCAGCTTCAGAACAGTATCAGCCTGACTGAAAAAGAGGCAGCCATTTCCTCACTAAGTAAGCAGTATGACAAAGAACAACATGAATTACAGGATCAGGTGCAAGATTTATCCTTGAGAGTTGATACTCTGAGTAAAGAGAAAATTTCTGCTCTTGAACAGGTGGATCACTGGTCTAACAAATTCTCAGAATGGAAGAAAAAAGCACAATCAAAATTTGTACAATATCAAAACACTATTAAAGAATGTCAGATGCAACTTGAATTAAAAACAAAGGAAGCTAGTGATAAGGATGAGCACATACATTTATTGAAGGAGGACCTTGAGCAACAAAAAAACCAGTTTGAACATCTAAAGTGTGAGATGGAAGACAACAAGAGCAAGATGGAGACAAAGGAGAGCAGTTTACAGACTGAGTTAAAGACTCAAATAGAAAGGATTATGGAATTAGAGAATCATATTACTCAGAAAACAACTGAAATTGAGTCCTTAAATGAAGTTTTTAAAAATTACAATCAACAAAAAGATAATGAACAGAAAGAATTGGTCCAGAAACTTAAGCACTTTCAAGACTTAGGAGAAGAAAAGGACAACAGAGTGAAGGAAGCTGAGGAAAAAGTCTTAAGGCTTGAAAAGCAACTGTCTATCTTGGAAGCTGAACTTGAAGTTAAGAAGAAAGAATTAGAATCTGTGAATTCAAGTGTGAAAAGCAAAGAAGAGGAGTTAAAAGCATTGGAAGATAAACTTGAGTTAGAAAGTGCCACTAAATTAGCAGAACTGAAGAAAAAGGCTGAACAAAAAATTGCTGCTATCAAGAAGCAGTTGTTGTCTCAAATGGAGGAGAAAGAACAGCAATATAAAAAAGGTACAGAAAGCCATTTGATTGAGCTAAATGAAAAATTGCAGGAAAGAGAGAGAGAAGTTCACATGTTAGAAGAAAAACTTAAGTTATTAGAAAGTTCTCAATCAGAAATAGCAGAGAATATGGCAGCACATACTGGTCAAAAAGAAGCAGATTCCCAAAGCTGTTTGCAGATGGCATATGAAGAAAAAATCAATGCTTTACAAAGAAGTTTAACTGAAAAAGAAAATCTGTTGCAAAAGCTAGAACAGGAAAAAGAGGAGACAATTATGTCAACTTGTTCTGAAGTGCAGTGCAAGTACCAGGAGGTCTTGACAAAGTTAGAACATGCTGAAGCAAAACAACATGAGAGTCAAGTTCTTCAAGAAGAACTTGAAGAGAAAGCTAAATATTCCTTGATAGTATCTCAGCCTCTGAAAGAAGAGGGAGGTAAAAATAATAAAGGGGCAAAGCAAAACTGGGAAAACGTAGTTCACGGTGCCCAGAAAATCCTCTGCGAGAAGGAACTACTGGAGCAAAAGATAAAAGAGCTGGACTCCTGCTTAGTAAGAGAGAAGGAGGTACATAGACGTGAAATGGAAGAATTGATTTCAAAATATGAAAAACTACAGGCTTTACACATTGATGGAAAAAATAAACTCACTGAAGTTTTGGAAGACAGTACTGAAGAAAATTCCAAATCACATGTGATCCAACCCAAATTGGTTGGTAACTTGGAAGCCCAGCACAATGACCTGGAATTTAAGTTAGCAGAGGCAGAGCGAGAAAAGCAAAAACTGAGTAAGGAGATTGTTAGATTGCAGAAAGACCTTCGAGCATTGAGGAAGGAGCATCAACAAGAATTAGACATACTAAAGAAAGAGTGTGAACAAGAAATGAAGGAGAAAATCAAGTAAGTTTTATTTCAGCACTCCTCTGTGATTATCCCTTTTGTGTGTGCATCTAATACAATTATTTTAAGTTATCTGGATGCTTCCCCTACACAGAATGTTAAATGTAAGCCACATAGTGGTGTACACCTATAATCTGCCCTACTCAGGAGGCTGAAGTGTAAGACTCATAGGTTTGAGGGCAGCCCAGTCAACTTTGCAGGTCCTTGTCTCAAAATTTTAAAAAATAATGAAGGGTTGAGAATGTATCTCAGTGGTAGAGCACCCTTGGATTCGCTCCCCAAGTACTGAAAAAAAACAATGTTAAACATAAATTTAGTAAGTTAAAATACTGAAGAGAAATTAAAAAACAGGTTAAGGTAAGAGGTTGTGTTATCCATATCTATTTAGGGGGGAAAACTTTGCCTCAGTGTAAAATTATAATTACTAGCTATATATTCAAGTAAGTATTTTCTTTTTGCTTTATTATTTTTAGTAGTAGCATTATTATTATATAGCACAGGTGCCTATAGTGGAAATTTAATTCTTAAGGCTCAAGACCACTCCTTAGGGCCAATAATGGTTTATATATCTTTCCAGAACTTTTCTGTAGTTGGAACACACACACACACACACCCTTAAAAATTGTTTTACCAGTGAGATTGTACTGTATGAACTGTCTTGAAGTCCAGGTAACTCTTTTGCAATTTGTTTTTTGTGTGGCAGCAGTTAACGTTACATTTTTGTTACTCAGACAGGAGCAGGAAGATCTTGAGTTGAAGCACAATTCTACATTAAAACAGCTGATGAGGGAGTTTAATACCCAGCTTGCACAAAAAGAACGGGAGCTAGAAATGACCATAAAAGAAACTATCAGTAAGTACAGCTCTAAATTCAGTAAGGAATAAATGATGATCAGCAGAGTAACTTGTAAGCTGACTGCATAATTGTAACTTTAAGCTTATTCTTTGCATTTGTGATAAATGCTGTAAGTCATTAATTTGGAGGAAAAATGATTCTTGTTCAAGAAAGTTCTCTGCTAGATTCTTTAAAAAGTTCTCTGCCCTGCCCTTCCTGGGAGTGACTCAAGGAGAGGAGGAGCAGCTGAAAGAACCTGAAAGCATTAGTTAATAATTACCTATAAAGATGCTTACACTACATGAGTAGGTTTTGATCATTTGATTACTGTTAGGCTGAGTATATCACTAAGCGGCTTGTAATTCTTACTGAATTTTGCTTAAATTACTTTGTAATGTGGGCTCTTAGTAAAAATTGAGATATATGTGTTCACTATTGAGTAATATGCCTTCTTGTGTGTATCCATTTTTTTTAGGTAAGGCCCAGGAGGTGGAAACTGAACTTTTAGAAAGCCATCAAGAAGAGACAAACCAGTTACATAAAAAAATTGCAGAAAAAGATGATGATCTACAAAGAACAGCCAAAAGATATGAAGAAATCCTTGATGTATCTTACTTTTTTTCTGTTTTGAAATTTGGCTATAATAGACTTTATGGTAGTGTTGAATTAGATTTTCTGTTTTTCGTATGTGGAAGTGTGCTTTGTTTTGTCTTCTTTTCATGCACTATTGCCTAAATTAGTGCTTCTGCACTACATGTAGGTTTGTGAGTCTAATTGATTTCTGCCTGAGTTATACTTCATGATATCCAGATGGAACATCCTACTTGCTGGTATTAAACCAACAGTGAGTTACTGAGAAGAACTGTCTTTTCCTTCTTCCATTTGGATTCAGACTAAACTGTGAGAGAATCAGACTAAGAATTAAGACCTTTTGCTTGGATGAAGCCTAAGTAATGGGACAGTTAGTGTGTATATTTGAATGTAGCTGCTTAACTTGGAATCTTTCTAGGAGAATCAGTTAATTGCTCCATCTCTACTAAATTTGCAATTTTTATTGGTCTGGATGGGTTAGGAGGGCAAATTGAGAAAAAAAATAATAAAATACATCAGTCAAATGTTTCCTATTTAATGCCAGGTTGGTTTAACATTAGTTAGTTCTACTAACATTGCACTGATAGAATAAAATGAGCCGTGAAGGTAAGAGAGATGTGCATGCTGGTGAGTACTTTGGATCCCAAAAACATTTTCAAAGGTACAACAAAGTAAATTGTTTTCAGGTCATGTATTCTTTTGTGACTTACTCCCAGCCTTATTTTACTATATGCCAAGAAGCATTTAGTGCTATGCTAGGAATAGATACTAATTATTACTTTAAATGTAATTACCACCTTTGTATAGTTTTTAAAGTTTAAATCTCATTTTGAAAAGATTGAAATAATTTCCCTTTTTTTTGGTACTGGGCATCGAACTTAGGACCTTGGGCTTGCTAGGCAGGTGCTGTGCTGATGAGCTATATCCCTGGCAATAATTTCACTTTTTAAAAATACTTCGAGGGCCAGGGATACAGCTCAGTGGCACAAGTGCCTGCCTAGCAAGCACATGTTCCTGAGTTTGATTCCCAGTACCAAAAAAACAAAAAAAACTTTGAGTATATTTTGCTAAGTTTAAGAAAATATTACTTCCAGAATGTTTAGTGAATGTTGGAGTTGGAAGATACATTAGAGCTAGTTTATTTCTGTCTTCCATTTTTTGCAGAAGGAAAAGCAAATTCAGCATAGCTATTTCCTTAAAACTGCATAGTGAGTGGTAGAACAGAGATTCTTTATTAATTTCACCTATTTCATAACTAAAGACTTTCCCCCTAAAAATAAAAGAACTTTGAGGGCAACAGCTATTTATCATGAGTAATTAATTGGGGAGCTCTATCTGCAGGGATAAAATCTTCCATGTTGCTAGTGTTATGTTTTGTGAGCTACTTCTCTGTCTCTGGTGTGTGGAGTAGCACATGGCAGGCTGGTAATGACAAGCCTGTGTGGTCATGTAGGTGAGGGACCAGAGGGACTGCAGGTCCTCTTGTCTGCTGCCTTCCTCCTCAAAGATTAGCTGGATGTCATGGACATAGAGAGCTCGTCCTCTGTGCTTCGGGTTTGAAATAGTAGAGGAAGGGGGCAGGAAGCAAAAGGTGGGTACGGGAATGGGGTGACCTCTTCTCCAAGCTTTTTGCTTGCCTAAGATCAGTAGTACCCATTAAAATGTAATGTTTGCTGTATTTTACAGTTTTCTACCCTAGTAGCTACACTAAAAAGAAATAGGTGAACTTTATTTTAATAGTATATTAACTGACTCAGTATAGCCCAGGCAGTATCATTTCAGAGTATAGCCAGTATAAAATTCACATACAAGTGGCCCTCCTCATCCACAGCTCTTTTAACTGTAATTCAACCAGCTACTGATTAAAAATATTTGGGGAAAAAATTGTGTGTGAACTGAAGCTATATGGAATATTTTTCTGGTCATTAGTTCCTAAATGATAGTGTATAACACTTATTTACATAATAATAAGATTATAAGTCATCTCAGAATGACATAGAGGTACATAAGTTATATGTATATATAACACCATTTTTTTAATAAGAGACTAGAACATCTAGAATTTGGTCTGGGGAAATGTAGTCTTGAAACTAATCCTCAGAGATACCAAGATACCAGTGCATGTGCACGCGCACGCGTACACACACACACAGATAATATAATGTATGTAAATGTAATTTATATGTATTAATAGATAAATGTGTATAGCTGTTGATAGATCAAATATGTGTATGTATATGTAAATTTCTGTGTGCACATACGTAAACACAGATACATATATAAATTCTTTCAAACTTACCCTGCTTTCATATTTCACCTCAATTCAGTCTAGGCATAGTTTAGGTGCTGCAGTTCTAGAGTTTCTAGTAGCTATTATATGAGCCAGTATATCCTTTGGTTTCCCAACTGCCAGGTCTAGAGCTGACTGCATAATTGTAACTTGCAATTAAATTACAGTCCCTAACCAAACACTCCAAATACATCCTGTCTTGAATAAAAAAAAAAAAAAAGTGTGTAAGATATGTGTGTGTGTGTGTGTGTGTGTGTGTGTGTGTGTGTGAAAAGGGATATTAACAGTTCTTAGCAAACAGCATCTGGCTTTAATTCTGAGATATTTTCTCTTCATTCTCTCATTTCAAAATTTCTGAGATTTTTTTTTAATATGGGACTTATATGTATTATAGTCTATTTTTCCTCTTCTGAAAAGCTGTTGTATTTATGTTTTATCTCAGTGATAACATTGTAGGCTGTATTTCTGTGATGTTAAAATCTTTTATTTATTAATAGCAAATTTGAGCATAGATACATTTTCCTGTCTTTCCTATCTTAGGTAATATTCTTATTCTCCAGGTTGAAGTAGCCTGTGGTAGAAACTTCAGCCATTCTTTTTTTTTTTTTTTTTTTTTTGCGGTACTGGGGATCGAACTCAGGACCCTGCGCTTGCTAGGCAAGCGCTTATTCCACTGAGTTATATCCCCAGCCCCCGGCCATTCTTGATTCCCGCTTCCCTAAGTTCCTCACACATAGGCATCCACATACCTTTTAGGCCAGGTAGTCAGTGTATAGTGTGTTTTCAGGATGTGGGTTCTTTGTTGAATCATATTTAATGTCCTCTTAATTACAGTTACTGCAGTTACTGATATAGTTTGGGCTACCATTTTTTATCTGATCCACCTTCCCCTAAAGTATTTATTTTTTGCTGTCAATTATGTTTCATCTTGAAACAAAAGATGTGATCATAGTACTTCTCTTCCTCAATATGTCCATTGTTCCAGTGGTACCTCTTCTAGTTTAGTGTGTGTTCCAGCTAAACTCAACTTTAGCTTGTTCTTCACCATATCCTGTCTTTGCTCGTGCTTTTCTGTGTACATGAAATTATGTTCTCAAACTTCAGAAACTAATGGAGGAGTTTCTGTCTTTTGGATTAAAAAAAAAGTTTTAACTTTCATTTCGAAAAAAGTGGGATCATATATTCATGTGCCTATATAATAAAAATTGGTATATAATAGAAATTGCATCCAGGTGGGTTTTGTTTGTTTGTTCGTTTGTTTGTTTTGTCTTTTTGAGACAGAATCTCGCTATGCAGTTCAGGCTGGCCTTGTAGCCCAGGCTGGTTTCAAACTCCCCAACAAACCTCCTGCCTCATCCTCCCAAGTACTGAGATTACAGGCTACCTCTGCTGTTGTTTGTTTTTGTGTGTTAAGGAAGACTAGAGGGCTGGGGAAGTAGCTCAGAGAAAGAGTATCTACTTAACATGAAGTTTTATAATTCCTGTTTGTCAGTGTTTTAGGTGCAAAAGCCAGCTTAATGTTTGCCGCAGTGGGGAGATAGCTAAGAAGGCTAATTACTAGAGATTTCTGCCTTGCTTATGTTGAGAAAGGGTTTGTTTCAACTAGTCTGCAAAAGTTTTATTACAAGTTTTATTTAAAATTCGATTTTCCAAGTGTCCCATGGCTCAATACCTTACTTTATGTCATGGGGCCCAATCAACTGTCTGTCTGTCTTGGAGAATTTTTCTCTTGTTTCTGGAAAGTCAGCATCTGCTAAATCAGATAACCTATTTGTGGTGGTTTTTCCTTGTAAATCTCTTACTCAGCAAACATTTGTCTTCATTACTCAAATCAGATCAGTATTCCAATTCCAAATGTTCTTTTAGCACAAAGGTTATTGCAAAATTTATAAGATTGAGGAGAAGTCTGGACTATTTTGTACAATAAATTACAATAATTACCAAGACAGCAGAGACTGTAAGCGTGGGCAGCAGCCCTTACCAGGGCAGTCAGGATAAGTGGGGACTATTTGGACACCAGCTTTTCCACACAGGATCATTCGGCCAAAAAGTCATACAGTTTTTTAATTCAGCCTTTTCTGTTTTGATTTTTAAAGGCAGTAACTTTTTTTTTTTTTTTAAGATTTTAGTTGAATGTTTTACCCCAAAGAACCACAGATACCATTTGGGGTAGATGGATGTATGTGCAGAAAATCAACTGTTACTTGTACAGCCTGTCTACAAGGCGTGAAACACAAACAAAATACCCCACCTTGCGATGAGGAAGCTGCCAGGTGGCTGGACAGTGTGTGTGTGAACATATCTGCTGCTTTAGTTTTAACAAATGTTTTCTTGAAATCAAATCCAAATGCAGAAAATGCCAACCTTAAAACACAAGATGTATATTACATGGTCAGAGCAGTACGACTAAAAGCTCAGAAAATGGTAAACCTGAGAAACCTGGTTTAAAGGTAAACAGCTTGATGAGGTTTTTCAGGTGAGAACTGAGGGAGTAAGAATGAAAAAAACGGTATCCTGGGAATCATAAGCAGCATTAAAAAAGGCTAAGAGTTAAATAAAAATTAAAAATAGAACTGTATGTCTCAAAACTTATTTCTCCTACAGAGGTAGTTTGCTCTATATTTTGCTGCCTCTCTATAATGTTCTTTTGGATATTGTTAACAGATAATTATTTTATTCCAAAGGCTCGTGAAGAAGAAATGACCGCAAAAGTAGTGGGGCTGCAAACGCAGCTGGAGGAGCTGCAGACGGAGTATCAGCGAAAGCTGCAGCAGGAGGAGGAGAGCGCGGACAGGGTCAGCGTGGGGGACTGGAGGGCTTGTCATTTCCATGATTTGACTCACCTAGTAATACTAGGTTTATCCCACTGAATCCTAACAAAATCCTTTTGAAGAGATTCTTGTGTTCCTTTTACAGACAGTAAAAATAAGCTTCAAAGAGGTTGAATAAGATGTTCAAGCTAACACAATTAATATTGTAGTGGAAATTTCAGTCCAGCCTACCAGACTTCAAAGATTAAAGTTTTAGTGTGCCAGTGCTTTTTTGTCTTTTCCATAGGCAAAAAATAGCATAAGAAAGTGAGCCTCAGGCCAGGCGTGGTGGCGCACACCTGTAATCCCAGCACTTGGGATGATGAGGCAGGAGAGTTGCTGCAAGTTCAATGCCAACCTGAGCTTCACAATAAAACCCTCTCTCTCAAAAAAAAAGTGAACCTCATAGCCCTGGTCATAGCCAAAAGTGGTCCATACCAAGTATATAACATTTTTAATTTTTATGTTTTGTGCTAAAATTTTACGTAAAACTTACAGTCTGCTTTATAATATATTCTTAGTTGTAGCTGTGTAAAATTGATAGTTCTAGATGATTCTATACCATTGCTTCTTTCTCCTTGGTTAATTGACTAGATGCAGATGCAGTAGGATAATTTTTTTCACCATTTGGCCATGATTTGGATATATTGCATAATACTAAATATTGCTTATGAGAAAATACATTTATTTTACTAATATAAACTTATTAATATCAAAATAAGTATTAATGTTGCATATAGTGTCATGATCTATAGAGTATTGAAACATCATGAAATTAATATTCACAACATTTTTGAGTCCTTTACCTCACCTTTCATAAGAAAACATCAATTTTTTGTTTCTACTGTAAACATTTTTTTCCATTTTATTCTTCATGAACCTGTATTCTTTTCTTTCTTTAGCATCATTTGGTCCTTCTAGACAACATCTTGGTTTTTTTTCTCCCTGAAATAGTCTCCTACTGTGTTGTCTCAGTTTGCCTGGAATTCTGGGGTTTGAGTGATCCTCTCACCTCAGCCTCCCAAATAGCTAGGTCTACAGATGTGCACCACTGTTTCTGGCTTCTACATATCTTGAATTGATACCTTGTTGAGCTCCATGAAAAATAATTTGTGATAATGGATTCTGAGAAATAGTGCCTCAAAAATTTCTACCTATATGCTTTAGTTGTATTTGTTTAATTTAAAAAATTTATACAAATGATACATGAACATACTCTTTTTGTAAATGAGTCATATAATGTACAGGTATATGGAATTTTGGGGTCTCCTTCCCTTCCTAAGTGATTAGAAGTTTGGTGAGTGACCTTCCATTTTCTGTTTTCTGTGCTTACCTATGTGTGTGTAGATATTTTGTATAACAGAATAGACTAGGTCCAAAATAAAATATCAAAGTTACCTTATGTCAGACCTGTCCATTCCCTTAAGACTGTAAAGAGTGATTTATTTCCTTGTAATTTTGTATTGCTTTATTTTATTATTTACTTATAGATTTTGTTATATATACTAATGTTTTTCTTTTCCATTTTTAGGTAACAATTATGGCCCTACAGGTAGGGTTAGCTCTTCACTGAATTTGATTGAAATTTGTAAATAAATTTGTAAATTTGTAAAAAAACATTCTTTTTTTATAAATTAAAAACATAGTCTCTTTCAACGTGAAAAGATTTCTCAAGCAGTAGAAAAATATATCCAGGCAGTAAGGAAACCTATTTGCATTTCAAATCTGACTTTTTATTTTTCTAGACACAACTAGCACAGAAGACAACTGTAATCAGTGATTCAAAGTTGAAAGAGCAAGAGTTCAGAGAACAGGTACAAGCACATTGGTATATTTTATTTTGAGCTAACTTAATTTATAGTGATAAGTACTTAGATCTTATTCAGCCAGTTTTTACAAAGTTGGCTTTAAACTCCTGTGTTACATAGGAAAATTTATTTCTCAAATCTGCAGATGCTAGGGCTATCTCTATAAATTCAGATCACATACATTTAAACAAGAACACTTATACCCTATTATTTCTGGAGTTTAACATTTTGGATAACAATTTCTTTTTGTATAGTTTGTAATAAGTGAAGTTCTAAGAAGTATTTCTCTTAGTTGGCATCAATCTTTTTTCTGGTGCTTAAATTGTCTTCATTTAATATGGTTTGTTCTTCATTATCCATGGGCAGTGTATGTGACTCAGTTTCAGTGTGTATGTACATGCTACCCAAGAGTGCAGCACAAGCATGTATCATCAGTATATGTGTATCTCTGTCACATGGTCTTTTTTTTTGTCTTTTTGAGACAGAGTTTCACTATGCAGTTCAGGCTGGTCTTGAACTCACTTTGTAGCCCAAGCTGGCCTCAAACTCATAATGATCCTCCTGCCTCGGCCACCCAAGTGCTGGGATTACAGGTGTGTGCCACCACACCTGGCTCTGTTGCATGATCTTTACTGAAGTCTTTTCCAAACTTTGGAGAGAGTGTCTCAAGTGAATAGGCTGTTCGAATGCTAAATCTCAAGGAATTTTCCAGTTCTCTTAAAATGTGTACAGACAAAAATCCGTACAATCTGGTGATTGTTGGAACTGAGTGATAAGTGAGTACAGGGACATTAAATGTACTCTCCCTTCCTTGTTTTTTTGGGGGTGGGGGTGTTTTGTTTGTTTGTTTGTTTTGTGTTTTTGAGACAAGGTCTTGCTACACAGTTCAGGGTGGCCTGCTCTTGAGCTCACTATGTAGCCCAGGCTAGCCTCGACTTGTAGCAATCCTCCTGCTGAGTGGTGAGAATATAGCTATTTGCCACCACACCCGGCCCCCTTATTGAAACTTTGAATATGTTTGAAAGTTTTAATATATTTTAATATAATAACATATTTATAAAATACCATGTTGTGTGGTTATGCCACTGTATTTATCTATTCATCAGTTGGTGGATATTTAGGTTTTTCTCTACCTTCTGACTTTAGTGAATAGTGTTTCTAGAATATCTGTGTTCAATTTTTGTTTGAACATCTGTTTCTTATCCTTTGCATGTATGTATACCCAGGAATGGAATTGGTTGCTCACATAATAAGTCTATGTTTAACTTTTTGGGTTTTTTGTGTGTGTGTGTGTGAGACAAAGCCCAGATTTTGCACCAAGCTACATCCCCAGCCTTTTTTTTTTCTTTTTCATTTTACTGTTTTAAATTTTGAGACAGGATGTCACTAAATCATTTAGTTATCCACAGTGGGCTCAGAAGAACTCGGCAATTTTCCTGCTTCAGCCTCTCAGAGTGCTGGGATTATAGGGCTGTGCTTTCATGCCTGGGAAATGTGTTAAGAAAACTGTTTTCTGAGCAACTGTAACTTTTATATTGTATCAACAATGTATAAGGACTAAAATTTTTCCATATACTCACCAGTAAGTTTTATTTTGTCATAACCATCTAAGTTAATATGAAAGAGAAGGTCACTGTGATTTTAATTTGTATTTCTCTAAGGACTGGCATGTTAAGCAACCTTCAAGGTTGTCTCTTCTTTTCCTCCCTCCCTCCCTTTGCTTTCTTCTGTGGATTGAGCCTGGAGGTACTCTTCCCCTGAGCTAGGTCTTAGCCCTTTTTCAGATTTTTGAGACAGGATCTCACTAAGTTCAGGCTGGCCTTAAACTGGTGATCCTTCTGCCTCGGGATCCCACATAGCTGAGATTGTAGGTGTGTGCCACAATACCCAGCTGTCTTCTTAGTTTCGTACTGCTGTCCTTTGATATACAGAAATTTCTAAGTTTAATAAAATTCAGTTTATATATTTTTTCTTTTGTTGTCAGTACTTTGGTTCCTATCTAAAAAACTTTAATATTATATAATATTTAATAATGTTTATATAATATTATATAATATTTAATATTCTGTTAATTGTATTAGCCTATACTCTGTCTTTACCATTAAAAATCTAGCAGATACAAGAGTCCTCTTTTCTTATATATGGTTTCCATATGAATCTTATGATATGGTTTGAATATTGTCTTTAGATTCACAATTTAGAAGACCGTTTAAAGAAATATGAAAAGAATATGTATGCAACAACTGTAGCAACGCCTTATAAAGGTGAGAGTGATTTTTGGGTATCATGTAATCCATAGTTATCTCCTATTGTAGATTTATAGATAATTTATTTTTATCTTTGTTATCTACATTTTTTCTTGTATTTTAAATTATGTTTTCTTAATTGACAGATGAAAACTGTACATTGTTTACATGATATTTTAAAATGTATTCATTGTGGAATGGCTAAATTGAGCTGATTAATATTCATTATCTCATATATTGAACATTTTTTGTGGTAAGGATATATAAAATTTCTCATATTGGTATTAAATTTTTAGTAGATGTGCTGCCAAAGCATCGTAGCGGTTTTAAAGATCTTTTGGTTTTTGGTACTGGGAATCGGACTCAGGACCTTGTGCTTGCTAGGCAGGTGCCATGCCATCAAGCTATACCCTGGCCCTATAGTGATATTAAAGAATATGATACGTTATTAAATATAGTCAACATGTTGTGTGTTGTGCAATAGATCTCTTGAACTTATTTCTCCTAACTGGACTATTATATCCTCTGAACACACTCTATCTCCAGTTTCTGGTAACTACCATTCTGTTCTGTTTCTGTAAGTTTAACTTTTTTAGATCTCATATGTGAGTGAGATTACACAGTGTTTGTCACCCTTTAGCTGGCTTATTTCATTAACATAATGTCCTCCAGGTTTAGCCATGTTGTCCCAAATGACATGATTTTTCTCAAGACCAAGTTTCATTCCTTTCTTTTTTGCTAGCGAATCTGTATTTGTTACAAGTATATTTTGCCTTTATTACTTTATCAATAACAGTGCATTTTGAGGAAAGAATGGTAGTAATCTAAAACAAAAATTACTAGAAAATTGTTTATAAAAGAAAAAAAATGCTATACAGTATAAGTTCCTACTTTATTTTCCAGTCTCCAATTCTGAAAAGTTAATTTTGTTAGGTACAGAGTTGTGGATAGCAAGTGACTTTTTTTCCTTAACACTTGGAAATTATTTCTCTTTTACTGTAGTATTAACCCTATTAATCTTGTTGTTGAAAGCTGTTGGTCTGATCTTCTTTCTTCAGCTGGTAATATGTATCTCCTTGTCTTGCTTTCAAGACATTTCTTCACTGATGTTCTGTAAGTTCACTGTAGTTTGTCTGGGTATAAATTTACCTTTTCTATTTGGTGTACATTGTACCTTTGTATTTGTGGATTCTAATCTTTATTAGTCCTGGGAAATCCACAGTGATTGTTTCTTCAAATATTTCCTTTATTCTCTTGCTATTGGATCTTCTCGTTTTATATTATCACTTACCCTTTTAAAAGAATATTTCATCTATTTTCTTCTGGGCTGAATTTTGAGAATTTCATCTAGTTCTTCAAATTACTAATTTTGTCATGCAGCTCTCTGTAACATGTTATTTAGGCTACACGTGAATTTTTTAACCCCTCAACTACATAATTTTTATTTTTAGGAGTTATTTTTTTCCTTTTTCTCATTTTGCACATTACTGTACTTCCTTAAGCATTACTCACTTTTCTCAATACTATCTTTGTTATTTTAGAAAAACTTTTATTGAAATACAATCTACGTGTCAGACACTTCACACATTTAAAATGTCTAATTTAATGCTTTTATTGTGTCTAGAATTATAAGATTATCATCATAATCAATCTTGGAACTTTTGTATCACCCCAGAAAGATACCTTAGAACTTTTTTTTTTGTTATTCACTTATTTGTTTTTTATTTTTATTTATTTTTTATTTTATTTAAAAAAAATAAAAGTACAAAAACATATTGACAAACAGACACCAATTAGCATAAAAAATAGCACAATCACAACTAATCTACAGACAAGGTGACATGGTCTCAACAGTGGTTATTGCTTTATCCATTGATATCTTCGAAGTATAAATATATGAACCCATATACAGACATGCAAATTTAGTCAGACATTTAATCCTCACAACAACTGAAAAAACACAAAAACCAAAAATCCAAAGACAAAAAACGAAACAGGCTAACAACAACAACAGCAACAACAACAACAAAAAAAAAACACCAATAGTTGCTGCTTTACATATTGATATCTTCGAAGTGTGTGTTCTGCATAACACATACAGACATACAAGATTGATCAAACAACCCGTCATCGATTATTGCTTAGCATTAAGTGATATAATACAA
>PVLD010014689.1:0-51377 GCA_004027595.1 Dinomys branickii | reverse complement strand
ACACACACACACACACACACACACACACACACACACACACACACACACACACACACACATATATACACACACAAGATAGCTAAAATAATTTTACTTCTAATTTCTATTAGTTATAGAAGGAAAGAGTGCTTATATTGTTAGATCAGTCTTACATGCCTGTATCTGGTAATCTGAGCACCTACTTTGAAGGTAGCAATATGCAGTATAACAACCATTATTAATTACTTATCATCTTGTTTTGAAATTCTGTATCATTTTTATTTTTTTTATTCCATTTAAGATAAAAATTAAAAAGTCTGCTGATAGTTTGGTTAGCATTAGGTTGAATTTAGATCTTTTTGGGAGAATTGGCTTTTTTCAAAGTTCTGAAAAGCTTTGTTTCCAGTGTTTCTGGAAGCAATATGTTTTTGTATTTAACTTTTTCTCTATGTCTCTTTCCTATTTAACTTGCTCTAACATTTTTCTCTTTATCACTAGTTTTGAGCAATTCATATCCTTCAGTGTGCTGTTCTTCATGTTTTTGCACTTGAGGTCTATTTATCTTGATTCTGCGTGATTATAATATTCATTACATTAGAGCTCTTTTGTTGATTGTATCCTCATGTATTGTCAAATGTAATTATTTTTCTGTGCCCTTTTCTCCGAGTCTTTAGGGGCTCCAATTATACCTATATTAATTCACTTGAAGTCATCCCACCTTTATTTTTTCTCATCTTTAAAACTTATTTTTCTTCCTGTGTTTATATTTAGTAGTTTCTATTGCTATGTCTTCAAATTCTCTAAAATTTTCTCCTCCAGTGTCTAAGCTGCCATTATTACCATCAAAGTTATTTATCATCTCACTCGATGTTAACCTCCAAAAGTTGTACTGGGAGCTTGGTACTTTTCTGCCTCACTTTCTGAACATATGGAGGTGCTCATAACCACCTCAGTATGTCTGTCTGCTGGTTCTCACCTTGGTTGCTCTGGGTCAATAGCAGATTAATTCTTTTCCTCACCCTATTTTCTTTGTGCATTGCATGTCTGGTATTTTTAATTTAATGCCAAATGTTGTGAATTTTATCCTATTTGTGCTGTACATTTTTTATATCACAATCAATATTTATAGATTTTCTTCCTAGATGAAGTCAGGTTGACTGGGAACAGTTTATTCCTTTCAGATCTCACTTTTAAGATTTGTTAGGTGGGATCAGAGTAGCTAATGATTGAGATACTCTTACCCACTCCTGAGGGCAGTTCTTTGGGTTCTCTGTCCAAACCCCAGTGAGTCTGGACTCTAAAGGCCCAGCAGACACTGGCATGGTCCCCACCCTGTGCGAGCTCAGGCACTGCCTTTCAGGATGTGCCTCCCTCTCTACACCCTTTGCAGGGCTGGTGACGCTGGTGGATGCTCCAGGGGCTCCCGCAGGTCCCTGGAGCTCACTCCCAGCTCAGCTCTCCTCGCGGTATCCTGACCTCCAACTCCAGAAGCCTGTGTGTCCATAGACCAAGGCCCCCTCTCCAGCTCCAGCGATACAAAGTGCTCTGCCCAGGCCTGAAATTAGCCTGAAAAGAGTATGATGTGACACAGGGGGAACAGCAGTAGGAACTGCAATGACTCTTGCAAGTCTGCTGCGTGCTGCTGCGTGAGAACAAGTAACTCTCCAGAGTCGCATAAGTGAAACGATCTCTATCCTCAAACACTAAGTTGAGACAGTTGTAGAGTCACTTCTTCGGTTTCATATCTTTCTCCACAGTCTTGCTTTCTATTTTGGGCTTTCATGTGTTTCTGTTGCTTTTGTCACTTGCTCTCCATTGTTTTGGGTGGAGAGCGGACCTCCACCTTGCTACCCCAGCCAGATCAGTGTGCCACTCCCTGGAGACAAACCGCTTCACTTAAGGAACTTTGGTGAGTTACCTGTCCATACCACAGCAACAAGGACTCTGAAAAGTCTTCTTCAATTCTTACCTCTGTTTTCCCCATGTAACATAATGGGCTTTCAGGCTAATTTCAAGATTTTCTCTTCTCTCTTTGTTTTCTTAACAGTGTTAGTGTTATACCAAGGCATTTTCTTTCAGGATGGAAATTGTTTTAGTTATCCAGCTTGCTTTACTGGGGTTAGCCTGGCAGGAGGCTTCCTCTTCAGTGTCTGGCCCTCTCTTACATTCTGATTTTCTCCTCCCACTGCCCCTCCAAGAGTGTCTGTCTCTCACACACCTGTGGCCCAGTGTTCCTTGGCCTGGTGGTGTGAGGTGGAATTTGTTCTCTTCTATTCCAATTAATCCCACTCTGAGGCAGGACTACATCCCCCAGGATGGCCTTTCTGAGTGATTTTGAGCCTGGCCCACATTCCTACTCTGCTCTCCTTTGTATTTTAGTCCACATGCTATGAAAAATGTTTTTGAGGAGAAAACTAGCACTTTCTAGCTGTGCAACCCTAGGCACAAGTGCTGCTTCTCTGAACTTTAGCTTGTTCTTAAATAAAGTGTAAATAACAAAACTAGGTATGTAAATACTGGTTTTTTTAGAATGGCTTTAGGTATAGCATGGTATTCTTAGTAATAAATAATAGTACATGAATGAATGAACGAACAGAAGCCTTTATTGACACACTTTACACTTAAAGTTCTGCTTCTGGTAAAGAACTAATATCCTCAGTTACTCCAGAGTAAAGTGGGAGATAGATAGTCACTGCTCAGATATGATTATGTGCTAAGACACAAAAGGTTAAATCCAGCAATATTCGAGGCAGGGGCTGGAGGGAATGGGTTGCCCTTCAGAAGATGCTGGCTTCCATTCAAGAGCTTCTATCTATAATGTGTAGTAATTGGAGAAAATTATTTAATCTTTCTACACCTTAGTGTTTTTATCTGAAATGTGTCAATACAAACGCCTCTTACAGATCTGTTGCAAGTATTACATGAGGTAATATAGGCAAAAGGCCCTGAGAAACAAGAGAAGACAACATGTTCATTTAAAAAGCATACAAGAGGTGTGGCCAAAACATGGGCTGAATGTTTAAATATAAACATCTAAGATTTTATTACAGTAAAGACACATTGTCATTGACCCCTTTCAAAATCCTCCCCTTCACATCTAGCGCACTCATGCCATTGTTCTGCCACTTTCTAGAGCAGTTCTGAGAGGCCTCTCCTCAGTGTCTCCTCAAGCTTCTCAAGCCTGCCTCTGTGTCCCACATAAGCTCACCTCATTCACTGGGTCTGTCACCACAAGCCTTCTGGCTCTTCCTCAAAGTCAAAATGACCGTGAAAGGGGAGCATTTGGATGGATTCAGGATACTGAGGCAGCCAGGATAGAGCAGCTAAAGACACTAAGGAACGAGGACTCAGGAGCTGCTGCAGAAAGTGATAAAATAATGGGATAAGTGTGTTTAAAGCAAGGTGAAGTATTTTGAGAGAAATTAGTGGAAATTTATCTTTTGCTATAATTTTTTTAACTTAAATATTGACTATATTGGTTTACCAGACCTCGTAATAACAAAGTCCATTTCTTTCTCCTCTAAATTAGCACTGAGATGAACACATTGCTTCTTACTGTCAGTCATCTCACCCATGAATTGGACAGTAGTCATCTCTGCCAATGGGATGCTGCAGTGATTCAGTGAGTGAAGATATAAAATGCCTAAAGGAGGTCTTGAAACTCAGCTTGTTCTTGGTGAATATTTGCCATTACTATCACAGGCTTTGTGCTTCACAGGGAAATTTGGCAAATGCTATGTCATTGAATATTCACAATAACACTGGGTAAGATATTAATTTTAGAATGTGGGAATTCAGGTCCCTTAACATTAAATACCCAGAATGAAAAAAGAATTACTGAGAAAATTGATAGTAGGCACAGTTACCATTGAGATGGGCGTGGGTGCAGTAGGAGAGGATGAGATCAATGAAAGAGTGCGAGAAAAGGGCACCACAATGAACATTAGCCCCGGCGTTCACAGGTGAGGGGGAAATGTTAGAAAGGAGCACCGAGGAGATGCAGGGAAGGATTGCAGGGACCCCAGCAAGGAGCGATGAAGAAAGACGGGGGGAAGGGACTGAGGGGAGGAGAGATGGGCAAGGTAAAGAAGCAAAACATGGCAAGTCAGAGATCTGGGAGAAAAATTTGAAGGAAAAGGAAATAAAGCCGGGATGGGGGTTAGAATTGAGGAAGAGAGAGAAAGTGAGGCAGAGGATGTCTGACATGTTAAACAGGATTAACACGGCTGAGTTATGGGGAAAGGGAAAGAACACTAGGAATACATCTAGAACATGCCCACTTCCTGCAGATCTGCCATGTTCGGGGGGCATCAGGTTTAACTGCTGTGAGCATCAGCGAGTTGTGTTTAGCGCATTTATAAACAGATATCTTTTGGCAAGTGAATCAAAAAGGCCTCCACAAGACATGAGATTCTGGGCTCCAATCCATTTACTCTGTGAATTAATTGACTTTACTTGAACTCTCCTGTTTTCAGTTGGAGAATTCACTGTGAACATGTTGTACCCATCTCAGATATCAAATAGCAAATGTACCGCAGCCAGATTCTGGAACAGACCCAAAAGTTCTTCATTAGTCAGACAGGGGCTTCTCTGTGATTGCGAACGGAAACCAATAGATAAATAAATAAAATAAATGACTAAACTTTTTGAAATGTTTTCACATTTCTCCTTTCAGTTCAGAAGCAAAGGTTCCACTGAAAATTGAATAATTTTACTCACCACAGGAAGGAGGTGGTAAGTGGCACCTTCTTTCAAAGTAACATTTGTCCTTAAAACCTCATACCCAACATTGTCATATATTTCTCAAAGTACTCATTTGCCAGCAATATACTATATCCATAAAGACCAGTTGTATTTCTCTTTTACAACAAATATGAGTCATGATCAGAATACACAATGAATGTTTAAATTATTTTTTTAAAAGTACTACAGTGAAAGACACACCACCTTCAAAATACCCCTACACACACACACACACACACACACACACATTTCAAACACATTTATCACAACATCCTTACCACTTTCTGAGGTAGTTCTGAAAGTCCTCTTTCCTGGGTACTTTTAATTATGCTGTTCTGTCTGTCTTGATGTCCAGAATGGATATTTTCCTTTCATGGTTGTTTTGCCTTTAGGGCAGCACCAGCTCTGGTTAATAAAGTGGGTGAGGATACATTGTCATGGTTTGACTGGACAGAAGTTTGAATAAATTCAAGACCCTGGGGTAGCCACAAAAAGACCCTCACAGAAGAGGATTTGTGAAATGGCTTCAGAAAGCAGCAGGAGCAATGGAGCAGGTGTGCTGGAAGGGAGGGGGTATTCTGAGGGAGATTCACGGTAATCTGCCTTTTACTATTTAAAAGATAGGTTCATGGTAAGCACTTTTCACAGGTAATGTTTAAATATCTTATTTAAACTTTTAGAATCCATATTCATTATTTTATTGCATATAAAAATGTTCTTCGTGCTGACAAGCCCATGGAGTGAGTATTATGGTTATTTTTTTAAAGCTGATACATTCTAAAAGATTAAACCACCATGATAGACAGCAAAAGATAAATACTCTAAGTCCCTTATACCAATTATTGGCTAGATATATGGGGAGAGAGGGAATGGCAACAGGAAACAAGAAAAAGAGAGAGAAGAAGGGAGAACAAGGTTTACTGACTCCCATGAAACACTGGAAGAAGATGCTGTGGGCTGCAGTCCCAAGGCAAACTGCAGATGCCTCTGGTCTGCTCCCTCTACCATGGCTGCTACAGTGACAACCAGCTTGACCCATCAATGTGCCCTGTGTCTTGTTTTACTCTTCCAGGCCTAAGATCCTCTCAGTACTTTTTCACCTCCCTTTCATGACTAATGCTTGTGATAGAACAAGAGAGACTCCATTTTCTGTTTTTAATTCCATATTAAGAGACGTCACTTGAAGTTCACCTAACCTGTAGTTCATCCCAGTTACATGGGTTATCAACTCAGAGCAGAGTCATAACAGAACAGGACAAATTGGGAAGTGGGCTAAAAGTTAAACTGCAAGGATCACTTGGAATTCGCTTGTCTGACCTTCTGGGAGAAGTAAACTTTGTGATAATTGTGTGACATTCTTGTAAGATTCTCCAAAATGAGGTAATGGCTACTATAGAAACCTAAAATCTACCTAAACTGAAGATGAGACCCAGATCAGAGTGCACATCTTCTCTGGCTCCTAGTTAGAGACTGTCAGCCTGCTCCAATAAAGCTTTGTTTCTTGCTGCCTTTTTGGTTTTCTTGTGAATGCCTTTCTTGATGAACTCCCTGGCAGTATCAGGTGGAGGCCCCAGTGAGACTGACTTCACAAAGAAAACAACAAACCCTCACTTGAGGAGGCCCTTTGCCTCCCACTTCTCCAGGCACTCTTCAGGAGGCAGAGCACCCTGGCCGATTTCAGCTGGCTACCTGGGTACGACTGCATGCTGGGACTCTAAGGCCACAGAAGCAGAATGCAAAAGCCCACTCTCCAACATAGGTAAGATCTCAGTTGGATTCTGTTGTTTGCCTTTGGTTTCTTTATCCAGATTGAAATTTTGATGGGCACAGGCTGCCAGACAGGGCAGCCCTCCCGTCTCAGCATAGCTGAGAGTCTGTTCAGAGCTTTGTCTCGGAGTTTGTTTTGGATTTGGTCAGTTCTGGACTCTGAACATTTTTTCAAGTCCATGATAGGAGCTAATTCATGATTCCTAGGACTGGTTTGCTTTGTTTGTCTGTTTGTCTGCTCTGTTTATCTTCCAAATGTGCACAGGATTTCCAGTTGCTGCAGCCTCCTGGGGGCTCTTGTTTGAACTGTTGGGTGAATGGGGAGGAAAGGCCTGCTAAGCTAAACTGTTCTCTCTTTGCTCTAAATTGAGCCATCAGAGGCTCAACAAACAGTAAGCCCACCAATTTGGCTTACATATGATTAAAAATTTTGACAAATTTAAAGGTGAGCTGGGGATATAGCTCAGTGGAATAAGCGCCTGCCTAGCAAGCACAGGGTCCTGAGTTCAATCCCCAGTACCGCAAAAAAAAAAAAAAAAAACAATTTAAAGGTGATGTGTGTTTGTGGACTCCCAGACTGAGTTCTGGTATTTAAGGAAGGGGGCCCTAAACCCTGTTTTGCCCTCAGCACCTGAGAAAGACGATCCTTCTGTATCCTGCTCAGCCTTCCCTCCATCCTGCACACTCACTTGCCTACCTCAGCGGGAAATTCCTCCTCAGCTGTAGCACTGACCCGGTGGCTTTGTGTTCTCACCACCGCAGGCAGCTTTCCCCCAACCCTATAGCAGATTCAAACAAGGAAGTCTCCTCAGGTCTGATCATAGTCTTGCCTCTCCGGCAGGGTGCTGTGATGAAGCTGGGAGGAAACCCTCATTCTGCGATTGGAGAACTTAAAATCCCCCTTTTGAGAGCACTCAGGCTTTGATTACTTTGCTGGAAGTGGTGTTTGAGACTCACCACCCCACCTGGAGTGACTGTCAACAGATAATGTTAACTTTGTTTTCTTCAGAGGAGAAAGAAAGGATTTTAAAGGTGGCTGAGAAACAAATGTGATTAGATACAGAAAAAAATCATCAGGCTTTGAGGAAAGGGCTTCTTTCTACAGCTCAGCACCCCACTGACCTGTGTAAGGTGACAAAAGCGTCACAAGCTGCAAAAACTGGAAGGTATTACAGAGTTAACCTTTCCCAGCAGGTAGAGATTGCCCAAAATTTGTTTCATGACAGAGAGGACACAGGATGGAAGTTTGAGCAGAGGAGGTTACAGGAACCAGCTTACAGGGAGGGGGCACAGTTGGGAACTAGGGAGAGAGAAAGCGGGGTAAACAATGAAAAGACCTTCACATCCCTTTGGGTCTGAACCAATGTGGCTGCTGTAAAGAGAGGGGACATTTCAAACATGAATGTCCAACGCTGCCACACAGGGAGACAAGAGAGAAAAAGAGTTTGTGTTGGAGTCAGGGGAAGTTTCAGATTGAATGGGTCATGGGTGCCTGTCCCTCAGCCCCTGGAAACCGTGTTGACTACAAATGGAGGGGAAAACCTGTTAAATTTTTTGGAAGTTACTCAGCCAGTAGCCCCACTCCTAGGTCAAAAGAAATTATTATAGTTCAATTTGGCCAAAATATATTTGAGTGCGCTCTGATTTTGTAAGCAAATGGTCCTGTGTGTTTTTGTTTGTTTGTCTCTCGGTCTAATCTGTAAACAGCTATTTTATTTGAGCTCAATAATTTTTTCTTCTTTTTTCATTGTTTTGGCAATTTTGAAACAATTATCTAAAATTTAATTTGGCTTATAGATAAGCATCATCTAAGTTAAAAATATGCTTCCACCAAAAGTTATCAGCCAGTCAAAATGATGTTAAAATTGACTTTGTAAATATAATGTTTATTGTTTATGTATTATGATTTGAGAGTCTCACATTGTTCAGTACTGAGATTGTGTTTCATGGATTATCAAAAATTTGTTAAGATAATTAAATAAAAATCTGGGGGTGGGGAGAGATTATAAGACAGGACTCTGATAAATGAAAAGCAGCTGCTTGGAATAACATTAACTGGTTTTTGTTCATTATTAAGGAGCCCCAATAATCTCCATAGCCTTATGGGAGACACCTCAATAGACATTGTTCAAACTATAGTACTGTGATGGGTCTCCACTGGTCATTGTTGAAGGTTAACTTTTCAAAAGGAGACAATAAGGTTTTTTTTATTTTAAAATGCTATTTGTATAAAACTAAATTAAGAAACAAAATAATGACAATTTGTTATTGTTAATTTCATGGTGTATTAAATGTATTCATGCTTTCCAAATGTACAGTATTCTAAAATGTAAAACTGGGATTGTCTATAGGGTTAGACATTTTCTTTCAGATTCAGACATCTGCCTTTCTCTTGTGCTCTAGATATTTCTTTTTTCTTTTTTTTTTTTTTTTTGCGGTACTGGGGATCGAACTCAGGACCCTGCGCTTGCAAGGCAGGCGCTTATTCCCCAGCCCTCTAGATATTTCTGATAAAAGGCTCAAGTCAAGTCAACATGAGGTCATATTTGTCAGTATGTTAAAAATAATATTACTATTATGATGGTGAATGTATGGCTCTGTTAAGTAAGCTTCTTACAATGGCAAGATTCTGTAGAAACCCAAGTTATACAGCTCCTGTTTGGCTATGAGTATTATACAAGTTTGACATTATGTCACTTCCTTTATTACTAGAATTAATTTGTCCATTTTGTTAGCCATTGACCTATTACCTTCATGGTATTTTTAGTTAAATTGCACATGGACACTTGATATTTGGGCTTTCTTAGTGCCAAATTTTTGTGGTATGACACAAATAATTTTACTTACCTTCGCTTGGCCTTCTATCTTTATCTGTAGAAATGAAGTATTAAATGAACTGACCTTTCCTAGTACTTCCTAGGGTATCTTTTCTTTCTGAGAACTTAACTGATCACATATTCAGAAACACACATACAGAAGTGTGATCAGACACTCTATTAGGAATTTAAAGTTATGAAATTTCTCTACATAAAAGGAGCATATAGTGTGTCTAGGAAAAATCAACATTTATGTAAACTGATAAAATTAATAAGAGCCCAGAATGTGTTACAAATTTCTTCACTGACATAAGGACAACAAATTAGATAAAAGCTTCTTATGTATTAGGCAGGAATAATGGACTAGAAGACTATTCTGTTCCAAGATGGGGATTCAAACATGTTACAAAAATGTCATCATGACTGTTACGTTATAATACTATGTTTGCGTTTCCTCTGTAGAACTGTATAATTGCTGTCTGTTAACATCCTACAGGCATTCATCTACTAGAATATTCACGCTTGGTAAGAAGTAACATTTCTCTGGCTATACTTTATATTTCAAGGTTCTTTTGAAGGTTCAGCCACTGAGGCTTGGAAACCAAAATTTTAAAAAATAGATGGGCTGAAGGGATAACCAATATGGCCCTAACCCTCCAAAAAAATGTCAGTGTCCTTAAAATACTTTCTGCCAGTTCCCAAGCCTGGGACAAATGGGTATCACTCAGTCGAGGACTTGCAGGCAATAAATGCCCTGGTTGGAACCCTTCACTCTACTGTACCTGACCCCTACACCTTGCTTAGTCAACTTCTACCTACTCAACTTGGTACATTGTGTTTGATTTTAAAAAATTCTTTCTCTGTATTCCTTTGTCTGTTACATCCCAAGAGTTGTTCGCTTTTGAATGACAGGATCCAGAGGTGGGAACGAAAATGTACTTCACTAAGGAGACCTGATGGCCCTCAACCCTGCCTCCTTTTTACTGACATCATTGGAGCCACCTGAGCATGAGTATGTGAAAACAATCGAGGCAATCTACTTAGCCAGGTCGGACCTACAGGACACGCCCCTCCAGATCCCTGACTTGACCTTGTTCCTGGACAACAGCAGCATGGTAATCAGTGGAGTTTGGAGAGTGGGAGCAACAGTTGCTCCCCTGAGCAGACTGCCTGGTCCAAGGCTTTGCCTCCTGGAATGTTAGCACAAGAGGCCAAATTTACTGGGGCTTTGGAAATAGGGAAAGGTAATCCCAATATACCTTTGCTACTTTAAAGGGGCCTCCTGACTATGGAAGGGAAATGACATTAAGAACTCTCAGGAGATATTGAACTTGTTACAGGCTGTGTTGTTGCCTGCCAAGGTGGCCATGATCCATTGTCCGGGCCATCAGAGAGAAAATTCCTTAGAGGCCCAAGGAAATGGGGCGGCTGATTTAGCAGCCAAACATACTGCTGTTGGAGACCCACACTCTGTGCCTTGGCTCTAGTGGCCAGGCTTCTCAAGCCACCCCACAGTCAGAAGGAGAGCTTAAGTGTGCCGCTACAGAAGGAGCTGCAGAACAAAATGGCTGGCAAGTTTAGCTGGGAGGAAAGATGTCCCTTCCTGAGGCTGTAGGGCGTTTCGTGATCCAGGCGCTGCATAGCCATATGCACTTGGAAAAGACAGTCATGGCTGAGCTGCTTGGCTGTCACTTCTTTATCGCCAGACTTCACACTCTGTACACGTCTATGGCAGACAGATGCATAACTTGTGCTCACAACATCCCAGTTTCTCATCGACAGAAGCTCCCAGAAGTCTGCAGACAAAAAACACTGCCTTTTGAGGATGTTGAGGTAGAATTCACAGAAATCAAACTGACCTTCTGGAACAAGAAATATTTGTTGATCCTAATTTGTACCTATTCAGGCTAGAGGGAGGGCATCCCCACAAAAACTGAGGAGATAAAAGCTCTGTTGGAGTTAGTAGTTCCCCACTGATGGTAGGTTCAGATAATGGGCCTGCTTTTGCGGGTTGAGTGGTTCAGAATATTTCCACAGCCTTAGGGCTAAATTGGAAGCTACACATCACCTGCCAGCCACAGAGTTCTGGCCAGGAAGAGAGACAAAATCAGACTTTAAAGTCTACCCTAGCAAAGGAGCACCAAAAACTTGGCCAAACGTGGTGACTGTGCTTCTGGTGGCCTGGCTGAGATACGAATGCACTCCGTACCAGGATGGACTCATTTCATTTGAGATCATATTTGGGAAGCTTGCCTGACTTTTGCCCAGTTAGAAGGACTACAAGAGATAAGGACTTTGATGGACTGAGAAAACACCTTTATAATTACACCCTTGTGCACCCCCAAGAGAACTCTGCCTTGGGTGAGCTGAGCTGGCCTCACTGCATCTCCTGTGTGACCAGCAAGATGTTATATTTATAATCCTCATATGTAAATTTTAGAACCTCCACTGGTGGTGAGATGTCTTGGTTTCTTTTCTCTCATTGCTGAGACAAAATATATGACTCTGAGAATTAAGGAAGGAAAAGTTTATTGAACTTACAGTTTGTGGAGGTTTCCATCCGTATTCAGTTGTCTCCAAGGCAGAGGGTAACAGTTCATAGTAGCAGAAAAGAACAAAAGCAGCAAGAGCAAAAATGGAGGAGGAGCAGAGAGCAAGCCTCTTTCCCTCCCTCACACTGTATGCAAACTACCTGCCCCAGGGTGGGTGTAGCACTCACATCCATAATTCCAACATTAGAGCCCATACCATGACTGCATGAGGTTTTGGGAGGACATCTGGACACAAACCATAACATGAGACAAAGCTAATCCTGAGACTCACCCTGTCCCCATAGGTGAGGTTCAAAAAAAAAAAAAAAACCCCACCAATTACAGCATGGAGACCAGATCCCCAAATAGGTGAAGGCCTATATATGTCCTGAAAAAGGAAAATATGTCCTTAATGATGTAATGATGAAGTGATAGGTCAAGAAAGATTCCATTTTTCTGTTTTTAACTCCATATTAAGAGAAGTAATTTTAAGTTCACTTAAGCTTTCATTTACCCCAATCACCTTGGTTAGTTATCAACTCAGAGCAGAGTCATAAAATGGGAATAGAACAAACAGGACAGACTGGGAAGTGTGCTAAAAGTTAAACTGCAGTGGTCATTTGGAATTCAGTTGTCTGACCTGAGAGAAGGCAAATTTGTGATACTTGTGTGATATTATTGTAAGATTCCTCAAAATTAGGTGATGGTTGCTATAGAAACCTAAAATCTGCCTAACTGAAGATGAGACCCAAATCAACATGGACATTTTCTCTGGCTCCTGGTTAGAGGTTGTCTGTCAGCAGCTCCAATGAAGCTTTGTTTGTTCCTGCCTTTTTGGTTTTCATGTGAATGCCTTTCTTGATGAACTTGCCTTGTGTATCACTTGGACTAGGTGACATAGCAAAGACCATGAAGACAGTAAGGAATGAAGACAGTTCAGGAATGAAGACAGTAAGGGTCCAGAGTGTTCATTTGGAATCAAGGGTTCCAGTGGCCCCTGGCCTCAAGACCATGTGTGTTGTGCTCTGGCCAAAAAAAAAAAAAAAAACCAGAAAGAAAAACAAAGCCAAAACCTGTCTATATTTTGCCCATATCCTGAGACTTTGTGAGAGACTGAGAATAAGGAGATAACTAATGGGTCTGGTGGAAGAAATTTCAAGGCAGCCCAGCTGTAACCATTAGTCACAATATGCCAACTTCACTACATTAAGAAACGGCTAGGATATTATTAAGGTTCAGTTCTGGGTGTGTCTGAGGGGTGTTTCCAAAATGATTGGAATCCAGGCCATCAAATTGAGGGGGCAGGACCTGCATCGATTTTGGGTTGCACCATGCCATGGGCTTGCAACTCAAGTGGCATGAAAAATGAAGAAGGTGGAAGTCTGCTGTGTTCTTATAGTTTTGGTTTTGAAAATGCATTTCATCTGAGCTAGTATGTCTTTCAATGCTACTGTCCTCTGTGAACATCAGTCTCCAGTTTCTTTATCCTCCTAACACAGACTCATACCAGCACTCTCAAGGGAATGTGCAGGCCGTCGAGTTTGGACTGATGCTGCATCCCTGCTCCCTCTTTTTTCATGGCTTCAGGCTTCTTGTGCTGAGCATTTACTGGACTCTGAAGCTCTCCAGTGTGCAGATGGCCAGGTGGACTTTTCCACCTCTGATCCCATAAGCTATCTAATAAATCCCTTTGTGGGATTTTATGTATATATAATATTGATTCTGTTCCTCTGGAGAACACTAACAAATACACCAACATTCAAGCTGTGACACGGGTACCACTGGCTACTTTTGATCCACTTTATGGGAAAATTGGGAGGGAAAATTTAAAGATTTAAATTTTGGCCCAGAGGAATCATATGTAAAGATGAAATCAAAATGTAATTGCTAAAGAAATTACCATCATTAGAAAGAGGCCAAGTGTTTTGTACAGGGACAGGAAGAAGGATGCCTGAGGACATCTCAGAATCCCATGTCAGGCTCCGTGGTACAAAAAATTAGAAATCTTTCATTTGAGAAGAGAGCCTCTGGGCCCTCTGCTCCAGAATGGGACTTTGTTCCCCAGAGTTCATCTCACCTCCTTAGGCATCCAAACACCAAGAGGCTGCTGCAGGGTGTCTGAGCACTGCTCCTACTGGCAAGTGGCCTTGGTGTTACCCATGCGATGTTGGTTTTACCAGCATGCAGAATGCAAAAGTTGTGGAGTCATGGGGGCTTCCACCTAGATTTCAAAAGAATACCTGGGAGGCCAGGGGAAGAGCCCCTAAAAAGGAAGGATGTGAAACTGTGGGAATGAAGCTGAAGGTACAGGAGAGATGAGGGCTGCTACCAGCAAGGCCGTAAGGGTGGAACCTTCCAAGTGTCTATAGCTCCTGCCTCACTGCCATGTGTGACAGACACAAAAATGGAACCAGAGGACTTAATTTAGCCCTGCTGGATTTCAGTCTTGCTTTGGTCTATGCTTTTCTATTCCTCTGTTTCTCTCTTTCAGAATGAAAATGTTTACTCTGTACCATTATATTTTGGGATCATGTAACTTATCACTGAATATTTCAGAGGCTCACAGTTAAGAGTTTGCCTTCAGCCTCAGATAAAACTTTGACTTGGACATTTGGGAGAAATTGGAACTGTTAAAAGCAAAAACAGGCAAACTATACTGCACCAAGATAAAAACTTCTCCACAGCAAGGAAATAATTAACAAAGTAAGGAGACAAACTATTGAACAGCAGAATATATTTACAAATTTTTATTTAAAAAATTTACATCTGAAAAAATTACAAATATTTACATCTGAAGAGGCCTAATATCTATAATATATAAGAACTTGTTAGCAACTGTTAGAAAAACAAACCAAAAATAATTAATATATGGGCAATAGACCTAAACATACATTCCTCACAAAGAGACAAAAAAAGGCCAAAAGGTCTATGAAAAATTGCTGACCCTTACTTGTCATTAGGGAAATGAAAACCAGAATCACAGCGAGACACCACCACAGTCCATCATGGTGGTTATGCTGGTTACCAGGAAGGTTTTTATCATTCCTTAGTGTTGGGGATCTATGAACTACTCTCTTCTATCACCTCCGAAAATATGTAAGTTGAAAACTCTAGTCACTCTAGTGCACTGTGGGACACAAGAACCTATACCTCTGATCTAACAAATTTTCTTTTGCAGTACTGGGGACTGAACCCAGTATGCTGGTTACTATGATGGTTACCAGGAAGAGAAAGACGTCACGTGCTGAAGGCTGTGGAGAGAGAGAGCACTTGCACACTACTGGTAGGAATGTGAATGAACAAAGCAATCATGGAAAATACTACAAAGGCTCCTCACAAAATTAAAAATGAAGTTGCCCTGCAATCCCACACCTGGGGTATCTTCACAGGACATGAAACTACCCTGTCAAGGAGACATCTGCACTCCTGTATTTACCACAGCTCTATTCACAACAGCCAGGAAATGGGAACAATCTCCTTGTCCACCAAGTGATGAGCAGATGAAGAAAGAGCAGTGTATATTCTCAAGGAAATAATACCATTTGGCCATAAAAAAGAATAAAATGTCACCTGCAACCATCCTGATAGGACGGGAGAGCACAGTGTTGAACTAGAGACAGGGGCTGCATGATCTTGCTCAGCTGTGGAAGCTAAAATGTCAATGTCCCCAAAATTGATCTCAGAACAATGGCTCCTGAAGGATGAGGGACAGGATGGGGAAGGCGGCTAGTGGGTTCCCAGGTATAATTAGGAAGTTCTGGTAAAGAAGCCAGAAATAGGAAAATAAATACCACAAGTTCTCACTCACTCCTGAAAGTGAGACATTTTGATCTCATACAAGAAGAGAGTACAAGAAAGGAAGGGTAGAATGGAGGAGGACTAAGACAGTCTGGATCATGCAGAGAGAAGCTGGGCTCAGTGGTACACATCTATAACCCCAGCTTCTATGGAGGCTGAAGCAGGAGGATCACAAGCTTGAATCCAGCCTAAGAAACTTAGTGACAACGTATCTCAACATAAAAATTTTAAAAGCAGTAAGAGAGAAAACTCAGTGTTACAGTGGTCTTGGGTTCAATCCCCAGTACTGCAAAAAAAAAAAAAAAGTTAGATTGAAGGTATAGGTTCTCATGTCCCACAGTACAGTAGAGTAACTAGAGTTTTCAACTTACATATTTTCTGAGATGATAGAAGAGAGTAGTCCATAGATCCCCAGCACAAAACAATGATAAAAGGGGATGGAAATGCTGGTTGCCTAACAAACATAACACATGTATTCACACATTTAATTGTGACACTGTGCCCCAATATGTACAATTACGGATCAGCTCAAAAGAGATTTTACTTTTTAAATTTTTTTTTATTTTAAAAGTAAAAGAACAAAAACACTAACAAACAGACACACAGTAGCACAAGAACAGTACAAAACTGAACTGCAGATAAGGTGGCAGGGGATCAACAATGGTTGTTGTATTACACATTGATAACTTCAAAAGTGTATGCTCAGGACAATACAAATAGACATACAAGATTGATCAAACAATTAATCATTGATGTTCCTTACATCAAAACGACATGAGACAATAGTGCAACCATGTCGGCCATCCTGCATATATATACATAGCTACACAGCTATCCCCCTCTTCCTTTTCTCCTTCTCTTCATCCTGATTGCTCTCTACTTTTGAGCAGTCTCCCTTCATACCTCCCAATTTATATTCCCACCTCCAGGTTCCTACACCAATGATACAATATGCTGTTTGCACATGCACACCTGGTTTACCTCACTTATGAGTATGGTCTCTAACCATGACCATTTGCCTACAAAATCCTCTAGTTAGTCTTTCTTTATAGCTGAATAATATTCCACTGTGTAAAAATGCCACAGTTTTTTAATCCAGTCCTCTGTGGATGGACATTTGGGTTGCTTCCATGATTTAGCTATTACAAATTGTGCTGCTATAAACATGGGTGCACATATATCACGGTGATAGGCTGTTTTCAGATCTTCTGGGAAAATCCCCAGAAGGGGAATAGCTGGGTTGAGTGGGACCTCCAGACCTAGTTTGCTGAGGAATCTCCAAACCGATCTCCACAATGGTTTCACCAGTCTGCATTCCCACCAGCAGTGCAGCAGAGTTCCTATTTCTCCACAGCCTTGCCAGCATTTGTTATTGGACGATTTCTTGATGCTGGCCAATCTTACTGGGGTGAGATGGAATCTCAATGCTGTTTTTATTTGCATTTCTCAAATGACTAAAGATGTAGAACATTTTCTCATATATTTATTTGACCTTTGTATTTCTTTATCTGAGAATTGTGTATTCATCTCAGATGCCCATTTCTGAATTGGGTCTTTGAATTTGGACAGGTTCATGTTTTTTAATTCTTTGTATGTTCTAGTCCAGGGAACAGCCAGTTAAGATTTGAAAAGATATTTTAAAAAGCAAATGCTATGGTCATGTAGGTCTAACCTAGTAATGCAAAAATGATCTATAAGAAAAACTGATTAACAATTTCAGCACATTATCTGACCATAGAAAAAAAATCTTAAGACACAGATGCTCATGTGTATGGCAGCACTCACTACCAGTCATGCAAGGTTGAGAACACCCAGAGTGACCTATCCTATGTTAAGAAAATGAATAAATACACATGGCCTCAAAGAGAACATAATATTATGTAGTAAATAGAAATAATGAACAATATGTGCCTAGGAAAGGGCATAGATTTCAAAATTTAGGTAGTAAGTGAAAAAAGTAAACAATGATATATGCTGATTCATAAATCTATCAATCTATTCATTTGCAAATATAAACGATTTTCAAGAGATTATCACTCAGTACCGGGCACTAATCAGTTTCATTTTGTGTATGCATTAATCTATGTGCTTCATCAAACTCCTCACAAAGACAAAGAAACTGAGGCACAGAAGGCCTGAACAGCTTGGCTGGGGTCTCACACTACGACTTCGCAGGGTAAGATTTCGACCCAAGCTCAAAGGCCTGCACTCTTGCCCCGTGTGTGTTGCAGTCTCTGACAAAGAGAGGGGCACACACCAACAGATGCTGTGGTGGCAACCCTGGGGCAGAGGCAAAGGAGTGGAGGTGGGGAGAGAATGAGGAGAGGGAGAGTACAAATACACTAACATGTGACACCTGCCAAGTTCTAGGACAGGTGAGTCAGACAGAAGAGGGTGACTGCCTTCAATCTATGAGTCTGAAGTTTTTTTAAGGGCTGACATTAGCCAGAGAAGCCTGATTACTCTCCAGCCTTAGAGGACCACATGCTTTAGATACACTATTTTTCACTAATCAGCAATTTTGAGGCCAGAAATTATTAGCTCAGAAGATTCACAAACATTTCCTGAACACCTGAAAAACTCATATCGACCATTGAGCCAAACCTCACATTCCTGATCTGTGCTAGAATTCACTGACTGGAATTTCTCCAGTGCCTGGAGGTCAATACCATCAAGCATCCACCCTCAGCAAGAGAGCACATGAACAGTGGGTATGACATCTACTTCCAATGCTGTCTTTTCTCTCAGCTGTGACAGTGATGTATGACATGCACTTTGCCTTGTATGCATCTACATGACCATGCACGGTTTCATTTGACAGAGACTGAGTCCTGTCTACATCGTATTGTGCACTGTGCCAGGTGACAAGGACACAGGGACAATCAGACACTAACCTGGACAAGAAAAAGCTCACAGTTTAAGAAGGAAGATAAATAATTTAAAAAAAAAAAAGACTGTAGCAGAATAGAACTGGTATTAAATAAAATAATGTATGTGTATAATTTAAAATGTGTGTAAAATATATGGCTGTGTTCAGTCATCAGTAACCATGGCAACTCACACCAAGCCTCTCAAAAGAAGGCAGCAACCTAACTCCAGGCCACTCAGTAAAATCAAGTGCTTCGAAAGGGCTTAGGCAGGGCCAGGGGGCAGAGCCCTGAGCTGCTGTGCTCCTGTTTCCAGAGCACTGAAACAGCTCTTGTGGATGAGCAGTTGCCCACCAGCGTGGCCTTCTCATGCCCTCTGGGAGGAGAGAGGCCATGTGTGTGTTGGATGACCTCAACCCTGCAGCCATGAAATCCCCACATGGTTGTGGTGTGGCATAGCGAAGGTTAGCATCCATTCATCTCCATACAGCATCCAAAGACTGGGTCCTCTACCTGGGGACCTCCCTGGGGGGCTTTTCACTGGAAAGGAAGCAAGAGGGTGCAAAAGTATGGCCGTTTCTCACCACCATGGCCTAGAGGTGACTAAGTCGGTATCGTGGGTCCACCTCCATGCAAGATGATGCTCAGTGGCAGCAGCTCAGGCAGCTCCTTTCCCATGACAGCTCCACAATGGAGAAAGGCACGAGGCTTAATGGTGTGGTACGACTCTCAAACTGAAGAAAAGCCTGGAGAGCAATACCTAGGGTCTGCAGCATGAAGGAAGGGTTTCTCCTCCTCCAGGGCTTCTCCACCCTCCTCTCCCCTCCCCTGCCCTGTCCCCTCCTCTCCTCCAAGGTGGAAGCTTGAGAGTGACTGGGCAATAAGAAGCTACACTGACTGTGGAGTGTCACAGGGAAAACCCTGCTGCCAGCAGAATGCTTGTCTGGAACCACATTGTGATGAGGTAGTAAACTTCTCCTCTGCTCACCTAGACTGCTAGTGTTTGTTTGTTACAACTAGAATTGCTCTAGTGAATAAAATATTGTAAATTTATTAATAAAAACTCAATAAATAATAACTCAGTACAGAGCTCAGCACCTTCCATAGTACAAAGCTGAGCTGAATAAATGTTACATACTTGTCCTTTGCCACTTCTTCAATGCCTTTTGGGGACTTTGGGTCCTTCCCTTATGAAATTGCTCCTCACTCCCTTCTTGCTGTGGCCAAGGCTGTGGCTGTGCACCCACTGGTGCTCGTATTAATGAAGAAGTGACAGTCCTCAGGGGATCACTTAGGACCAGAGGGGTCAAAAGGAAAAAGGGACACTGGGACTTTTCTGCACCATTTCCCCCACTTGCTTGTTCATTCTCAGACTTCTCTGTCTCCTTATCTATCTCTTCAGTGGAAAAGATGTCCTGCTCTTGAATCTCAGTAAACTAATTTAATCTTCACACTGTCTTCTTTAGATGAAATATGCAAGAGACATGCAGGACCAGCTCAATCCAAACCTGTATCGGAATCCCCTAGACAACTTGTTGGGGACAATAAAATATTTTCTGGATAAGTGCCTAGATTTAATGTTGTCATCTGCTGTGAGACTGTAGTAATAGTTGACTGAATAAAATAATCAGCTTTTCTTGGAGAAAGCACTTAGGTTGGGGTCCCCAGAAGCAGGCACCTTGTCACAAGGATTCCTAGGAAAGTGACTTTTGAAACATTCCCAGGAAAATCTGTAACAGGTGTCTGTGTGGGACAAGGACAGGACCCTAGCCCCAGTGGATGGCTGTAGCTCAACTCCTGAGAAGAGCTCTGAGACAGACCAGACCTCAGAAGGATTCTCCCTCAGAAGGGAGCTAGAGTACTGACATGAACTCCCGCCCTTCATTGAGTGAGGGCTGCCTGCAGGGAAACAGGTTTCCCAGCTCCCCAGGACAGGTAGAGAGGTTCTGCCACCCAATGGCAGCTCTTCATACAGGCAGGAGTCACAGGGCTCCTAGGAAACAGGACAGAATACTGACAGCCACTCTTCCCAGCTCTCTACCTGAGCTCCAATCCAATCAGTTCCACTCTCAAGTCCAGGATGACCAGTCAGAGAAGAAGTCTACCCCCTGATTCAAGCTCTCAGTCCAGGGATGAGCACAATATCCAATGATGTCTAATCAAAGAATGTACAGGACACGTTCTACATTACCTAGAAAAGAGCAGAGCCACTTGGCCTGAAGATGAAGACAGCCAGAAGCAAGCAGAGCAGAGAAGCCACAGGAGGAGAGTCCAGTCACCTTATCTGAGCCTCTGGGTTCAGCCATGGCTCACCCTACACTCAACCTGCAACTACGTGGGTGTCAGTTGCAACCAAAAGTGTCCAGTGTTCATCCACAGTTATGTGATTCACTCCTACAGCCCTCTGAAATCTTGATGAGAAGGGTTTACTTTGGTCTATTAAAATGTAATCATCTCAAATTAAGATTACTCGATCTCCAAACCCTTTCCCCTGGGGTCTCTAGAGCAACCTTCAGAGTTAGGTATTAATGCCCCTCACTGTATAACTGTAAACCTAGGACTCAAAGGATAAGGCCAAGAATTGCTTCACACACTAGTGTGGAACTGAGTTTTGAATCCAGATCTGCCTGACTCAAAATCCATTTCCCTTCCACTGTGCTATTTTGATGGTTTTACTCAGAATTAGATCAATCCCCTCCAAAATTTTTGTATATAGGATCCTTGCACCTTTATTTCTGCTTGTGGAAATTGTACTCATCCTTCAAGCCACTACTCAAATTATTTTACATGTCAAAGTCTCAGTTTCTTCAATGATCTGCCCATTAAGGAGATGGAAAACAATTAAATAGCATAATATATGAAAATGTTCCCAGGGCAACAGACTAGGAACTTATAAACATGCAAAAATCCATTTGCAGATTATTAAAACCAAACTTACAAGCATAACTGTAAATAAATCTTTACAGTTAGTTCCCAGATTATTCCAGTAAACAATATCCTCTGTATCAGTAATCTTGTTTCCTTTTTTCTTTCTTTTCCTTGTATGTATAGGCAAGAGTGAGGAAAATCAATGTCATTCTTCTAACCCAGTGCCCAGGGATGGTAATGAACTTACTGATAACAGAGATAAAGAGGTGCATTCACTGGGTCCTGACTATGTGCCAAACACAATGCTCACCTTTACACAGATATTAATCCATTTAGTCATCAAAACTATCTCACAAGGGAATAGTATTATGCATTATCCTGGCTTCTTGGATGAGAAAACTAATACTCAAACAATATACAAGGTATCCAAAATCACTCAAGGGAAAGACAATATTACCGTAAGAAGTATATGAGCCCCAGAATTAAAAAAACTAAAATCCTATGAATTACTACTCATATGAGGTTGAGCCAGTAACCTCACAGCTTTGTCAGAACTGCCTAAAATAATATCTATGAAACCCTGTACAGAATAGTGCTCTCACCTTGTCCAGAGCAGCAGAGGGGCTTGACTGGACCCCTCTTCTATCTGGCTCAAGAACATACACCCTGTCTTTGCCAGACTCCTTACGACAGAAAGCTGCCTGGGGCAGATTTGGGGCATGAATTTTTGTGCAGTGCAGAGCTAGAAATAGAGTACTTATGTATTGATTGACTTTTATTTCAAATGACTTTCAAAAAAACCCTTTTGTCTCCTAAAGAGTCAATTGGAATTATTAGCCTGTAAGCATTTATGGAGCCATAACATATGGGCCTCTAATAAAAAGAGATTAACCCCTCTCTTCCATATTTTACACCACACCAGGCTCTGAAAACGAAGTCTGATGTAATAGATCTCTTTTGTGGTTTTAATCATAACAGTTGTACCAAATGACTTCTTTTTGTACATGTGATAACATCATAATGGAAAGCTAAATCGATAGCATATTTCTCAATCTAATTATATGCCTTGCATTTCTAAACCAGTTTTAATGAAGTACAATAAGTGGTAGTGTGGAATTAGAAAAGGCAAGAAAAAAAAAGCACTCACACATAATACTATCAGGGACAAAAATAGAAGTCTGAACCATGCCTGTCTATGAACAACTCCTCCATTGTCGCTGTGCAATAAAAAGCAAAAAAAAAAAAAAAGGAAGATTGGGCTAATCCAAACCAATCATCATTGTGAGAAACAAGCATTTTCACAGAACAAGCCAAGCTAAACCCAAAATACATAAGAATCCCCGGAGGCTTCACTGCACAGAAACTTCACCTTTCTAACCACTTAGGCCACCACCTTATAAACACACCAAGCCCCTTGCATGATTTTAAATACTTCTCTCTTTATTTTTAAGAGTAATTCATGGTCACTATAGAAAATTTGGAAAATGTTTAAATATTACAAAGAAGCAAAAATATAACAACCCCAAATCCCACACCTAGAGGTGACTGACATTTTCTTGGTTTTCCATCAGATTTTTTCTTAGGCACATCTTACATTTGTAAAATGATACAGTAATTTGGTTGAAAGCCTAGACAGTTCAAAGCAATAAGTAGCCCACAGGCAAACTCTACTAAAAATGTTATATATAAAATGCTAGATCAGTTTTCAAGGACTATCAATAAAACACCATAGACCAGGTAGCTCAAACAAGAGAAATCAACTGTCTCACACTTCTTGAGGCTGGAAGTCTAAGAGCAGGTGTCAGCAGGGGGCTTTCTTCTCCATATGTCTTGGCATGCTCTGTCTTCCGTACATGTCTGCGTCCAAACCTCATCTTCTCCAAGGAGATGTGCTCTGTTGGTTTCTGGCCAGCCTAACAACAGGGGCAGTCTGGGTTGGTAAAGATACCTGCTATACTCTTCTAATGACAGTATGTGCATTAGTGTAACGATAGCCACCCATGCATCTCAGCAGCTGCACCAGGGGATACACAGACAGCAAAATGTATGCACATGTGCCAAAGTGTGAACAGCTGAGTTTTACCCACATATGCTCCATGTTATATTTTTGTGTATTATAAAGGTTTTATTAAATGTTTTGTTTTGATTTTTCTTATAGACTTAGTCCAACTCAGTACAATGTCTCATGAAAACCTTATTTTACAACTTGGGAAATGGTGGCAAGTGAGTTCTCAGGTGACTCAGGTGACTCAGCTATCAGTGATGACTTGGAACGTGTAAGTCAAAGCCGTTGTGTCAGTGAGATGGAGCAGGTATGACAGACAGAAAAACGCAGAATGAAGGTCCCAATCCAGATGAAGAAGAAAGCAGCAGTGGAAATGAATATTTGATTAGTCAAAATGCTACAAAATGTCATGGATATCGGAATGATCCAACGTTAGAGCTAGGTCAGAAAATGTTATCAGGCTCTTGCCAGAGGTGAAACCTATTAGATGGAATGCCAACACCGTGATTCAATGCAGGAAATTGTTTGTAATGGATGATATGTTACGATGTTTTGAAATATACTAATAATGAAATACAAGGAAAACATTCTAATGCATCAATAGGAATACTCAAAAATATATTTATTATGACACCTCACCATTTGAACTAAAAGCCTTCATAGCAAGGCTTCATCACTATTATGATCAGAATCTAAAAGATTACGGAAAAGTGACAGATGTGCTGTAGAGATTTTTAGAGCAACAGTGACACTCAAGAGATTTGGTTTCCTTCAGAATTGCCTGTGTTTTGATGACAAAAAGATCCGCCAAAAAAAGAGAAAAAATCCAACAATTTGGCTGCTATTCATTCATTTTTTTGAAAGCTTTGTTCAAACTGTCAAGCAATTTATATACCATCTGAATACATGACAACTACTGAACAACTTGTGTCATTTCGTGATTATTGAAACTTTCAGCAATATAATCCAAATAAACCTTCCAAGTGTTGTATTAAAATATACGCCCTGGCAAATACAAAGACATTCTACACCTTGAATTTAGAAATTTACCCTGGAACTCAGCCACCAGGTCTTTATTCCTATAGTAATAGACCCTATGACACTGTGAACAGACTTGTTGCACCTATTTCAAAAAGTAACCTAAATGTAACATTCAACAACTGACTCACTCTTTACCATGGGTGTTACATTTGCTAGGAGAACACCAGTTGACAAGCACAAAAACTATTCACAAGAACCAATCCCAAATTCCTGAAAAAATGTTGCAAGTTCACAATAGAAAAATGCATACTACAATTTTTAGATTTCAGAAAGAGGCAACATTGGCAGCCTATATGGCAAAGAAAAGCAAAGTGGTTCTGATACTGTCAGTGCTACACTACCATGCTAAGGCTATCGTGAAGGGAGGCCGCAGAACATGCCTATAATCTCAGCACTCGGCAGGTGGAGGCAGGAGGGTCCTGTGAATTCAAGGTCAGCCTGTGCTGCACAGTGAGTTCAAGGCCAACCTGGACTATCTAGTGAGACCTTGTCTCCAAAAACAAAAACAACAAAATGAATGATAGTGAACCCTCAACTAAAATTAAGACAGAAATGGTCACATTTTAAATTAAACAAAAGTGGAGTAGATGTTGAGGAGTTTTGCAGCAACTAGGGTATCATTGGGAACACAAGCGTTGACTACTGGCTGTGTTTTATTTGATCCTAAATATGTCAGGCACAAATAGTTTCTGTGTTTTTGAAGAAATTAACAGCACAAAATATCATGGAGAAATTTTCTTAGAGGATTCAGACTAGAACTGATAAATAATCAATTGTAACAGATGAAGAACAGCATGTATCTGACCAAAGAACTCTACAAAAGAATTCCCCTGCACACTGATGAGCAGACAGGTGAAACATCAGAAGAACCTCCTAAGGAACAGAAGATCAGCAAGGTGTATATGCCCTACCGAAGAAGACAGGAAACAAAACACATGTGCTGTCAGCGTGCAGGAGACTTGGGTATGGTATACCTTTTTCTCATGTGTGAAAACCGACTTAGGTGTGATAATTGAAGTAAAGATTATTTTTCTCGTAGAGTGTTGTGTTTTCATTGTATTTCACATAGGAATTTATTTCTGCTTTTATATTTTAGATTTTATAAGCAAGTAAACAGTTGATATTGAAAATGTTGATGTTTATTTTAAATACTCATTACATATTTGCTATTTTATTTTATTGATAATTTATTTTCCTGCTAAGTGCACATTGTATAATATGCTAGAAACTCCTGAAAGGGAACAGGAAACCAAGAGAGGTGATAGGTTTGGCCTACCAAACAGGAAAGAGAATCTACGCACACATGCTATCAGGTAAGCGAGACTTGTGTATGGAGCGTGCTGTGGTCGTGTATGAAGATTGCCTTAGGTGTGATCATTGAAGCAAAGATATGCATGTGAGAGATTTCCATAGTAAGTTCTGTTTGTGTTTTCATTGTCATTCACATAGGAATATAGTTTTGCTATTATTTCTTAGATTTTATAAACAGATAAATGGGTGATGTTGAAGATATTGATGTTTATTCTAAACACTCGTTACGTAATATTTTATTTTATGGATATTTCGTTTTCCTGTTAAACACACATTGTTTAATAAATAGAACTCATAAAATTAAAATTCATCAATAGAAATATTACTGAAGAAAGGAACGTGGGTGTTATATACCCCCATAATGCACCTTTCAAAAATTTGCCATGACGCCCCTACTGGTTTTCTAAATTTCAACACTTACTCGAAGTCCAAAGCTCCCACTGCAGTCAGAATCCGAGACCCTGCAGGTTGGGCTTCAAAATATAGATTTGGGCAGAAGGTGTGAATCAGATGATAAGGGCCGAATGTGACAACATAATGCACTCTACACTGAATGATATAAATGTCATATTTCACCAGGAACCCAAAATATTTGTAGACACTTCAGCAGGCAATAGAGAAATAAAAATTATTAAAGTAAAGCACTTGTTCTGGAAAAGCCTGAATCAGTAGGAAGGGAAGACTATTTAATAGTGGAATTAAAAAAGGTATTCTTATTCTGGGAAAAAAACATGCCAAGGCTCACCTTATATCATATATCAAAATAAATTCAAGTTTTAAAATGATAAATGTAAAGAAGGGGAAAATACATGGGGGAGGTGAGAGAGGGAAAAATAGAGAGTGGAATGAGTTTACCCATCTTAGCTACAAACGGGATAGCATTTTGTCCCTAACCACTCCTTCTTTCTGCAAAAAGCTTGAGTTGACAGACAACCGCCCGGCAGGCATCCACCGGCAGGGTGAGCTGGGCACTTGCTGCTGTGCAGTGGGAGGAGCCCTGAGACTATGACCATGCAAAACAAATTCATATCTTCCTGCTGGCCTGGTCTGCACGGACTGTCCACGTGCACCCGCACTGCAAGCTGCGTGCAAGAATAGGACCCTGTGCAAGTTTTTCTTTTTCTTTTTCTTTTGCTTTTTTTTTTTTTTTTTTTTTGTACCGGGAATCAAACATCACAACCTAATGCTTGCCAGGCAAGCTCTGTGCTGCTGAGCTAAATCCCTGGCCCTAGTGTAACCTATTTTCAAAGCAGTTTTCTACATCAGACCCTGTTAGAAATGTACAGAGAGAGTCAGCTGCTTGGGGAGCCCTGAGGGAAGCCAGAAAAGGAGCACCCTGTGCAGTGAGAAGAACCTGCCTGGCCCCAGCCCTGCACCTCACTGTCTCCCTGTGTCCTGGCTGCAGGCTGCACAGAGCCCATCCTCCTGCAGACGGCAAAGCCTGGAGGGCAGCCACCACATCTGTCCCCTCTGTTGGCCGCATTACAGTGAAGCATCCACAAAGGCCCCAAGCTTGCAGACACTGCTGGTGATGGGAAAAAGAGAAAGAGCAGCTGGTGCTCATGGGCTGTGAAGGAGCCGTCCATATCCCTCCACACTGGCCAGGTCCCAGGTCCCAGGTCCCAGGTCCCACGTGTAGCAGGACAGCTGGATGTGGGGAGCCCACCCTGAGCAGCCCCTGGTCCTGTTTGTTCCCAGGGTCAAGAGAGGAATTGTTTGGAAGATGACTGTAGACAGAAGAGTGCCAGAGACTTCCAAGGGCCCGACGCTGGATCTGCACAGAGTCAGGAGTCCCCACCAAGCACCTGGAGGAAGGCCAGCATCTCCCCTCCAGGTGGGACAGAGGCTCCCTGTCCTTACCAGAGCAACTCAATTCTTGGCAGCAGCTCAGCACTCAGAGACAGTTAGATCCTATAAGAAATGGGGAAAACTCTGCTGTTGTCTTGGGGCATGGAGAAGGACTTATCATTTGATTCAGCTATTCCTCTTCTAGGAATCTTCTCAAAAGGGCTCACAGCATCACCTGACAGCGTTCTGTGCATGGCCATGTTCACAGCAGCACAACTCAGCCCAGCCAGACCTTGGGAGCGGCCTATGTGTCCACCAGCAGAGGGACAGGTAAAGAGAGGGCGTGAAACGCACAATGGGTACTTCTCTGCGTGAAGAAGGAGAGCCGGTGTGCCTTGAGACCACCGTGTTAGGGGAAATAAACCAGGCACATGAGCTCCAACCTCATGTGGTTTCCCTTATGTGTGAGAGTCTCAAGATATAAATAAAGAGCAAAATAAAAGACAGGTAATAGGAGGAAGGGAGATCTTCTTCCAGTGGAAAAGGGATTAAAAGATGGAGGAAGACGGAGGAAGAGGAGGGAAAGGGCATGAAAAATGATGTGCTGGGGTGTGTTGTGTACGTGTGCCAGCTCCACACCAGGACTGTGATCGTTATGTACTGCAACGCGCACTGACACAAACAAGTGCACCGAAAGAGGTGGTTTATTAGTGACTGGTTTATAATACTACTGCCATTAGGTGAGGGTATAATTTAAGGTTGACAATTGCTGATTTCAGTCAAAATGTAGTGACCCCAAAATTGCCTTAACTAATGTTCACAAGTAGAACCATTACTCTAGAATTATACCAATATCAATGAATTCCCCTTAAGAAAAAAAAATACATCTTTGGTAGAATTAAGTCACTTTAATTCTTTGATCAACTTTTTATTTACTACTTCTTTTTCCATCTTTATTTCTATCTTGCTAAAATTATTGTCATGCATGTCTACTGATTTCCATGTACACTCTACAATGGAGCTTCTTTCAACGGTTTTTGTCAACATAAACTTCCTGAGCAGAGGTCCTCCCTGCATAATTTCAGAAGGGCTGTCATTCCCACAAGGTCTGTTCTCCTGACTCCATTTTGTCAACAGGATTTTTTTCACTCGTGAATACATTGTCCATAAAATATTTCACAATGTGAAGCTTTAGCCTTGAAGATTTTGTGGGACTAGTTCTCCAAAAATTATTATTTTCCAAGTTGATTTTTGCATTCTTTAAACCCTTTTAGAATTTTTTCATCTCTAACATGTTTAACCTTGTGAAGTTTTAGCCACTGATTTTTTGTTATTTTTATTATTTCTGTTAATAATATTCTGTGTAAATTTGATACAAAATGTGTTTTGTTTTGTAAAACCCAGTAGGAAACAGGAGGCAAAACATCTGTGAGGTCAAAGTAGTGTGGAAGAAGTCTGCTATTCCCTCATGCACGGCTTCCCTGGGAAGTCGCCAGGCTTCATGGAGAGGACCCGAAGAGCCCTACCCGGCAGCTGGGTGGGGGCACAGCCTGCTCCTTCTGGCACACTCCCTTCCCTGCACCCACTCACAGCTGCAAAGACTTGGAGATCACCTAGACAGAGAAGGCCTGTGTGTCTGTGGCATGGTTGTGGCAGTAGGGCCATTGGAGTCTAGGACAATCTTGGGGGCTTTGAGTGTCACATCTAGAGGCTCGGCCCTTGCTCCAGAAGGACTAAGAGCCCCTAGTGGGGCATTGCTTAGAGAATTAAATGTTCAGGGCTGAGATTTAGAAAAAGGACTCTAGCAGCATTGCAGAGCCCAAAGTCAGAAGACAGAGTCAGAGGGCTCGCTCTGGGCCACAACCTCTCACCTCATCTTCCCAACCAGGGCCCTGGAGCCCAGCTGCACCCAGCCCCACTTCTGCGCAGGCTCTGACCAACAACTGCACCTGCTCCCCCAGACCCCTCTCTGCTCTCCAAGGCATTCAAGGCCCAAGGGTCCCTTATTCACTCTGCCTAGCTGGCTGCAGCACAGATGCTGTCAGCACAGAGTGAATGTCGGTAGCTCTAGTGATGAGCTTTACACTTTCACATCTGAAAAGGAAGCTGAGGTGCAGAAGGTTAACCACTTGTCCAAACCTGCCCAACGGGTAAGCAGTAAGCCTGAAATCTACATTTAGGCAGTTTCCCAGGCTGGATCTTCCTCTGTTTTCTGCTGCTCTAGCAAAGCACTGAACCTGGGGGATTCACAAACAGGAACGGAGAGTTGGGCTCACCGTGCTGTAAGTGGGGAAGTCAGAGAGTGTGAAACTGGTACCCTCCGCTCAGGAGGTACCTAAACTCAGGGCAGAAAGGGAAAGAGCGATTCCCTTCCCAGCACAGCAGCCATCTCTTCAGAAAATGCATTCACCCTGTGGGACGATCCACCTCACACAGAGCGCAGCCTCTAATACCACACATGGCCATCACCTTCCAGCACAGATGTCCAGCAGACAGGCCATATTCAAGCCACAGCACCATTCATGTTCTTAAGACATGCCATGGTGTTTCAAGAGAAACTATGTGGCTCTTATCATGTGCCACACTTTCACACAGATTCACTTATGGAATCCTCCTGGCCACATAGGAGGCAGCTCTTATTCTAATGAAGAGGGAACTGAATCGCTGTTTCCACAACTTTCCCAGAGTAGGAGGGAGATGGTACTGCAAAGTCAGCTCCCCTCCGTGGCATGGTTACTGACATACTGTGGGTCCTTTCCTTTTTCCCCTTTGCACTGTTTCTGCAGCAAATCGTTTGTAGGTCACACAGATCACTCAAAGACAAACGTGGTCCATGCACACCCGGACTGGGCCCAGCAAGCAACCATTTCTACTAAGAACACTGGAAGCCTGCGGGCTGGAGATACCAGTGATTGCGGCTTATTACCCCACCTCCTGTGGATGAACTTGCTCAGCCCACAGCCTGCCGCCTGTGTGACATGTTTGATATTCTGTGATTCTGCTGCTCACCCACCACCACTGAGTGGGCTTGCAGTCAGACATCAGAGGTCCTTGCCTGGAAAGATGAAAGGCCCAGTGGGTTGGCAGCTCAAAGGCAGAGTCGGGATCAGAACAACCATGATGTTCCAAGAGCAAGCAGAGACACAGGAGCAGAAACAGAGGGTGGCTAGAAACCCAGGGGTGGCAGAAGAAGACAGAGAAGTGAGAGCTTGTAGGAGCTTGGAGAGACTGAGACCACCTTGTCCCCAATATCCTCAGTCTCCAGCCATCAGGCCTCTGCCCAACCCTCAGTGACTGAGCTCCCTGCCAACCCCACAGCCCTCCCAAGGTCTCCTGCTCAGTTCCCCAGGGTTCGTCTCAGTCTCTTCCAAGCCCAGGAGGCTGGACTGCAGGAAAGCTCCCGTCAGCCTAGACGCCTGTCCTGGGTCTGACCCAACCCCTCTGAGTGTCTAATCTCTGCAGATGAGAGATGGATTTCCATTTTTATTCATTGTTGGTACAAATATGAGCAAGATAAAGCTTCTGATCCCTGCTTCAGAGGGGACCACAAGGAGGAAATCTCTGTTTACTCTGCCTTCCCAGTGATATTTTGGGTGTGTTTTGTGCGGCTGCCACACAGACTAGCTAGGACCGCAGTGAAGTAAGGGGGAGAATTAGGGCCGGCAGCTTCACTGAACCTCTACACTTATTCCTGTACTCTGTCCCTCCAAGACCCTTACAGTCATGAACAGCTTCACTTGGCAGAGCAAGCATGTGTGGACACAGTTCTCATGGCACAGGCTCGTTTGCACACTGAGAGAAGAGCTTCTCTGAGACTGCTGTGTCTAGCCTAAATAGCCTCATGCTAGCAACCACTGTCTTCCAAACGCTGGAACTCACCAGGCGTGAGGGGGAAGTAACGTGGAAGGCACTACTGGGTGCGAGCATTTTGTCATCCCTTGCAGTTTTCTTCTCCCTGTTCATCCTAGCTCCAGCACACTCACACACAGTACACACTTATGTCTGGTAAATGCCAATGAGCCAGGCCAGGGAGCTGTTGGCAAGATGCAGGGCTTGTGGGATCTTGAGACCCCCATCAAGCAGGTCTCCTCCACCATCTGAAGTTCTGTCAGCACCAGAGCAGTTCTTGCTTCTGGGGTCAGTATTCCAGGACAGAGTAAATTATTCTCTAGAAAAAGCAATGTAGAAATTCCCTAGAGACCCTCAGGAATGAACTTAACAGATCTTTCCTCCATCAATAAGAGTGATGAAGTACTTGGATTTTTGGATAGGTAAGGAAAGAAATTCAGGAGAACGATAGGTAATCAATGTATTAATAAGTGTGTTAGAGAAAACTCTATATGTGCTGAGTTATAGATTGCTTATATTACTTTCATAATCCAAGGAAAATGAGATAGATCATTACATTTTTCTCAACACATCTTATTCCTAATGACTGCTGTGCTGTGACAATGGAGTGTCCCCCAAAGGCCCAGGTGTACAGGCCTGGACCCAGGCTGGTGGGTGTTGGGGTGATGTGGATCTTCAGGAGGTGTGACCCACAGCAAAGTCCTAAGTCAGGGGTGAGGAGTCCCTTTCTGTTTCTTGATCACGATGTGACTTCTCTTCCTCCATGCATCCCCACCATGGTGTTCTGTCCTCTCCAGAGGCACAAGCCTGTGAGATAGCCTGGTGCACAGTAGAATATGAAAGAGGGCTGTGGATGTAGCTCAGCCCACAGTGCCTGCCTGGGAAGTACAAGGTTGTGAGTTTGATTCCCGGAACCAAAAAAAAAAAAAAAAAAAATTAATAATAACATGGAGGAAAAGGAAGAAGTATCCAATCAGCACAGCTCAGCCCAAAGATTGTCAAATCTCTCACATATCAGCCTGGTACTACCCAGACCTGGGCAGCATTTTTTAGTTTGTTCAAGAGTTAGCAGGACCTCAACCTACATAGTCCTCAACCTTTTTGTGGGTAGAACTATTAGATGTATGCAGGTATCCAGAATACAGATTATGTCACTAGACATGTTAAGGCCCTGCACATTATGATAATACTCAAGGTCCTAAAAGACAAATGATTTGGTAAGCAAGGGTGGGAGTATCTCTCCTGTCTAACATTCCTTCGCATCCTTGCAATGAACCCCTCACTCTGAAGTCACCAGTAACTCTTTCTCCTTTGCATCCACGTAAACCCTCTCACTTTTCTAAGACACCTAACTTTCACAACACCCCATGTTCTAAAATGGCCCTGTATCCCTGGATGATTGAGCAACGGTTGAAAACTCCTGGATGACTGAAAAATCCAACATTTATCAGACTTTAATGATCTTTCAGAATGAACTTGCATTACGAAACAAACTGTTGCTTTTTATTTGTTTTCACAGAGGGGATATTCATTCTTAGGAAAATGGCAAAAGTTGGCCTTTGGTTGCTGAGATTCTAGAAGTAGATTAAAAGGATTGTTAGTAGTGACAGGCGGTTCACACCTACTCGTCTCTCAGTCTCACATTCTCTACCCAGGTGGCAGGAGAGAATGACAAGGGAACCTGAGACACTGATGAAAATGTAGAACTTCTGCGCGAACTCTGGAAGTCAACCTCTGAACTTCTTTATCAAAGGAAAGCAATTCCTAACTGAAACTGATGTCAGTGTTTTTCCATGTCAAAATGGTGGCTCCAGAATCATGGATGCTGGGGCAATACAAGGGAGGGAATATGACATTATGGGGCCAGGAGAGTTGTAGGATATTCTCATCTGGCAGCTGAAAACGATCCCACACAATTTCCCTTTCCATCCCAGAGCGAGGAAACCTGAGGATGACTGCAGGTTTGAGGGCCATAGTCATAGTAACCTCCTCCCTACCTGCATCCCTGCTCACAGGGCTTAGGACTAAAGACTCAGCACGTATACACCGACACCGTTCTTACCATGGAGGAAGAGGCATTAAGGAACCCAACCCACATGTAACCAATTCATAGTAAGCATGGTACCCACTGCCACATGACCCCAGGGTGATGTCCCACTCTCACCTTCTCAGTCTCCCTGGGGCCAAGATCTTGCCTAATATACCCAGTTTTAGAGCCTGGTCTTGCTTTCCATAAGAGTAGTCAGGCCTGAGGCATTCAGGTTATGCCAGCCCCTTTCCTGTGCAGCTAGATTTTGCCTGGTGTGCTTAATCTGTGCGTGGACAGCCATGAAACACTGACCTACGTTCTCTACAGCATAAACCCTGCACACCCCTGCTGGATACCGCCACCACCTTGAAGAATTTTTTTGATCCATCTGCAAGAAGTCCTGACAAATAATCTTGTTTGGGGGGTGATTTCAGATGTGGAAGAATAGCTTTACACTGAGGGTAGTTTCCTAACAATTTATTGAGCAAACCAGAGGCCACACCTGGGCTGTCACATCACCTTCAATACAGAGCCACCTCTCCGTGCAAGAGCAGTCCACAATCACCACCTTGCTAAGAACTCGCTGGGCCCAAGTAGATTGTTGTGCACATTTCTGTGACAGCCACAAAGCTACCCCATCACCCTGTCCAGACCTGACTGCTCTAATCAGGGCTAAAGCAAGGTATGTGGCCTCCAAGCCATGTGGCACTACTTATGCAAATGCTTTGTGTGCATAGAATACAACACTAGGAGAACCCGCTTATAGTGATAACTTATATCAAACTTATCCAAAGAGACTCCATCAGTTAGATAGCACAATAAATCCCATATTACTGTCTGAGAATAAGTTCGGAGGATTTTTGCTGTTTATAAAATTAAAACATCTAGGCTTAGCAAGGCTTCCTATGTTCTAGGTGAGTAAATTGTTTTAAAGGGAACTCGGCACATAAACCATGGGAACACCATGAGCTGCTTCTGTGAGAGGGTCTGAATACAGACACGACATTCCTGTGGGAATGGGTTCCCTGTGGGAAGACTGGCAATGCTCCTGTGAGACTCCAGTAACCCACTTTCCAGCTCTGTCGGGTCCGGCTCCTCCTCTAGTCCCTTCAGTTGTTCCCATTTGCACCACAGCTACCTTCTGCAAGGGCCGCTTAGAGAGAGCAGAGGGCACTGAGGAGGGGGAGGAGAGGCCAGGCAGGAGGAAAGGCCACAGGCCAAGCTTGCAGCACTCAGGAGCAGCTGCTCCATGAGCCCCAAGTTTCCTGTGCCCCCTGTGGACAGGATGGGGCTCCAGGCCACCCTCTCTTGTGTTTCCATAAACAAGGGGTCTCCAGAAGCCTAAGAGCACAGAGCCATGGAGGTCAGCATAAAGGTCCCCAGTGAGAGTGGCCAAGGTCCCACAGTCTGAGCCTGGAGAGAGGGGCCGAGGGCTGCTCAGGCTCTACATTGAGCTTCCCCAGCACCATCCAGCATACAGCCTGCCCCCAGCTCTCCTTCAGCCTCTCAAGCTGACACATGTGCACTGCTGGTTGCTTACAAGTTGTATTTTCATTTTCCTTCCTATAAGAAAATGAAACTCACATCCTGAAAAGCTGCCACAAAGCTTTTCTTTAGTTGTCAATATCCTATTGGTTTTATAGACCACCCCTTTGGTAACACTGGCTCCACCCTGTCTCTGTAGCAGCTCTAATGGGATTTGGGACACTGTCTCTGTTATGGTTTGTGTCTGGATGTCCCCCAAATCCTCAGGCAGTCACGGGGCAGGCTTCTACAGTTTATGATTGATTCACGGTCAAATGCTGGGATTATGGGTGTGAGAGCTACCACCCTGGGGCGTGTAATTTTCAACAATATAAAGGAAGGAAAGAGGCTGCTGCTCCTCCCTTTTGCTCTTGCTGCTTTTGCTGTCTTCTGCCACGATGAACTGTTGCCCTCTGCCATGTGCCACTCTGCCTTGGAGCCAGCCGAGTATGAGCTGAAACCTCCACAAATTGTGAGCTAAATAAACCCTTTCTTTCTTTCTAATTTTAGACATTGGGTGTTTTGGCCCAGCAATGAGAGAAAAGTAACCAAGACAGCCTCTCTAACGGTTCTGATGGGCTGTGCATTTTTGTCTGTGTCTTCTGCTGCTGTTGCTTTCTTCCGCCTCTCTGGCACTGGAGTGATTTGGAGTGATATTTCCATTGATTAGAGGACAGGGAAAGCAACTGCCTTTTAGTGGTTCTGGGATGGTGACTTTCAGCCTGCCAGCTGTGTCACCCTGAGCCTCAAGCATGTCGGCGGGCAGTATCCTGTCCTGGGCACATATCAGCACTGCCACCTCCTGCCCGGGAACAACACCACCTGCTGCTGGATCTGTGCCAGCCCTTCCAGGAACAAATGTGCACTTGCTGCTGGGCAACAGGGCAGGACAGATGTGGATGGCATGGCGGGACAACCAGGCGAAGCACCCTGGAGCTGCCACCCAGCTCCCAACCACCTGCCTCCTGCCTAATGGGGATTCCACAGCTGGGCCACAGCAGAGCAGCTCAGGCTCCCTCCTCCTCCCGCTGACCTGTCACAAGCTCTTCCCACCCCTTCTCCACTCAGGCCCCAGTGTCTCCTGAGTCTCCACTCCGTGCCAGGCCATTTGCCAGGTGCCAGGAACACAAACCTGAGTCCTCACTCTCTGGCTCTGTGGAGGCCCCTGCTTGCAGGTGGACAAGACCCTGAGAAACTCACAGCAGCCCTGCAAATGCGAGGTGAGAGGAAGCACACAAGAACAGCCCAGGCAGGGAGCACAGGGTTCTGGACTGGCCCCAGGGGAAACCCCAGCTTCGGCACTGCTCCCTGCTGGGAGGGGCTAGCTTAGTTATTTAATTAATTAACAAATTCTCACAGCCAGATAATAAGAAAGTAACAATAGTTATTACACTATGTGTCATTGTCTCCAAAGTAGTTACTCAGTATAAGACATAAATAAAAAGATTCTTACAAAAAAAAACCCACAAACTTTCTTTCCCTTGCACTAAGGTAAACTATTAGTATGAATGAAACAAATTAGTATATATATTGAACTATTTTTAAAACAATGAAAATTTGGGGAAGTATTTAGACTTCTCTCTACTTCCTATTTATCTCTTTTCTATTTTGCTCCATACAAACGTGATAGAATTGTATTTGTGTTTTAATTGTAGTTCACATAAGAATTTACTTTTGCTTTTATTTTTTAGATCTTGTAACCAAACAGTTGATGTAGGAAATGCTTATGCTAAGCACTCATTACATATATATAATATTTTATTTTATTAATAATTCATTTTCCTGCCAAGTGTACATTGTATAATAGGAAGCTCCTGACAAAACAGAAAGCCAAGAGGAAACAAATATAACCTACCCAAAAAGATAGAAAAGCAAAACACATGTAGTCAATGTAAGCAGCACATGTGTATGGTACATGCTATTTTCACATGTGAAAACTGCTTTAGTGTGATAATTGAAGCACAGATTATTTCTGTGGTAGAGTTTTATTTGTATTTCCATTGTAGTTCACGTGGAAATTTATTGCCACTACTATTTCTTAGATTTTGTATGCAAGTAAGCAGTTGATGTGTTTATTCTAAACACTCAGTATATTTGATGTTATTTTACTGATATTTCATTGCCCTGCAGCACACACGTTGTATAATATAACAGAGAGCTCCTGACAAAAGAAGCAGGCCAGCAACCTGGTGCGTATGGCCTGCCAAGCAAGAAAGCTAAGCACATGGGATGTCAGTGTACATGAAACTTGTGTATAGAACATGCTGTTGTCATGTGTGAATACTGCCTTAGGTGTGAAAATTGAACCAAAGATTATCTCTGTGATAATTTTGTGTTTTCTTTGTTGTTCACATAGGAATGACATAAGAATTTATTTCTGCTATTGTTTCTTAGATTTTGTAAGCAGGTAAGCAGTTGATGTCGACAATGTTGATGTTTATTCTAAACACTCACTACATATTAAATATATAATATTTTATTTTATTAATATTTTTCCTGTTAAGTACACATTCCTTAATAAGTAAAATTCATAAAATTAAAATTAGTAATTCTTCAATAGACATTGTCCTAAAAAATAAACATAGGCATTATACTCCTTCCAAAATGCACATTTCAAAAAATTTTGATGCCCCTGGGGTTTGAGGTAGGTTGGTATTAGATCTTCTCTAAAATTCTTACAGAATTTGGCTGTGAATCCATCAGGTACAAGGGATTTTTTTACTTGTTTTTTTAATTACTACTTCAATTTTGTTGCCTGCTATTGTATTGTTCAAGAATTTTAAGTCTTTTTGGTTCAGTTTTGGTAATTCATATGTATCGAGGAATCTCTTCACTTATTCTGAGTTCTCTAATTGTTTGGCATACATGTTTGTGAAGTAATTGCTAACAATTGTCTAGATTTCAGCAGTTTTTGTGTGATTTCACCTTTTTAATTTCTAATTGCATTAATTTGTGTCTTTTCTTCCTTCTTTTTGTAAGATTGGCTAAAGGTTTACCTATTTTATTTTTTCAGTTCTTGATTCATTGATTTTTCTATTGATTTACTAGTCTCTATTTCATTAATTTCTGTGCTGATCTTTATAATTTCCTTCCTTGTACAATCTCTGGGTTTATACTGTTCTTATTTTTTCTAAGGCCTTGACATGCATCATTAGACTACTTATTTGGGCTCACTCTATTTTTCTGCTGTAGCATCCACCACTATAAATTCTGTCATAGCACTGCTTTCATTGTATCCCATAAGCCCTGGTATGTTGAAATGGTATTATTTAATTCTAGAAACTGTCTTTTTTCTTCTTATTTCCTCTGTGACCCATGATTACTCAAGAATGTGTTGTTTAATTTCCACATGTATGCATATTTTCTGTAGTTTCTTTTGCCATTGACTTCACTGTACTGTGGTCTGATAATATGCATGGTAAAATTTCTAATTTTTACATTTACTTAGGCATACTTTATTCACTCATATGTGGCCTATTTTGGAGAAAGCACCATATACAACTTAAAAGAATGCATACTCTGGTTGGTTGGGTCAATCTATTGATATTTACAGTCTCTTCATTCAAAAGTTTGGTTCAACTCATATTTCTTTGTTAGTTTTTGTTTAGTTGATATATTTGTGATAGTGGGGTATTGAGATCCCCTACAATAATTATATTGATGTTCACCTAATCTTTTATGTTCATTACAGTTTGTTTTACAAAATTGAGTGCACTATGGTTTGGTGCATATATGTTTGTAATTTTTATTTCTTCCTGTTGAGTAGTTCTATTAACCAACATGCAAAGTTTTTCTTGACCTCTCTGGCTTGAAATCCACTTTGAAAATAGGGCAGCTTTTCCTGCTTGTTTTGAGGTTTCCATCTATACGGAATATTGTTTTCCATCCTGGGACTAATTTTTCAATAAATCCAAGTCCCAGGGGCCCACCAGGAAAGATTCAGGACAGATGAAGTGAGGCCCCTGGGTATGACATTCAGTAAATACTGAGCATATGTGGGCCATTGAGAATACCCACTGCTACACTCAGGCAGGGGATATAGGAGCTTAGGAAAGATGGGAGAGTGGAGTCTGGTAGCAGGCCTTTGGACTCAGAACCAAAAAAGACACTATGTATCTGGACCAAGAACCAAGATGGACAACAAGGCCTCATAAATTCTCTACCTGAACTACCAAAAAGGACTGGCCAACTGGAGCAAGGGCCAGCATCCAGGGCAAGAGCCCAGACACTGGCAGTGTCAGGCAAAACTTACCCAGGAAGGAAAGCACCATGTGGATGGAAACATCTAGAACAACAGCACTTTGAAAAGACTAAAAAACACTCACAGAAGGGCCAGGGATATAGTTCAGTGGCACAGCACCTGCCTGGCAGCACAAGATCCTGAGTTTGATTCCCATTACCCACGCCCCTCCAAAAAAAACACACTGAGAGAAAGTGGCATTTGAGTGTGTCTTGAGGAGGGCAAGTTGTGAAGGGTGACCCTGGAGGGGGAGCAGTCTGAGGTCTGAGGGAACGACCACAGCACTCACTGAGACACAGTGACACTTGGAGAGAGCAGAAATGGCAGACTTGCTTGAGTGGGGAGATGTGATGAGGCTGAGGGCAGGAGCTGAGGTGCAGGAGCATGCATCCTTGCTCCCTTGCCAGTGTGGCCACCTGGCGGAGCCACCAAGTTCCACATAGGCAATAAGCGGGCCACACTGCCAGGTCCGGAAGCACCCGCTACGGGTGATGTTTAAATCTCGCCATATGATTCTAATGTGCAGACAGGGTTGCCAGCCAGCCCCTCAGGCAGCCAGAGTCCTGAGTCTCCCCTTCTGCTCTCAGGGCTCTGAGGCTGAGAGAAGATACTCCTTTAACCTCAGCAAATATGACAGATACTGATAGCTCCCGGCCTGTGCAGGGTCCTGCAAACATGGAGATGAGCAAGGCAGACTCTACTCTACTGCTCTCTGCCCCTCCTAGGCCTGATGAACCCCATCTGTTCACCTTCAGCTTTCACCCCAGCTCCTACCACCTCCATCCTTGGTGCCTGACCTAAGACCTGAGCTGAGCTACAATGAAGAAAATGAACTGAGTGATTGTCCATGGATCAAAATCAACAGCATCAAATTGGGCAGAAAGAGGAAGATCAAGGGAGAAAAAACAAAGCTGAGTGAGGCAGAGAAGAAACAAGAATCCTCAAGAAGGGAGGAAAGGGCCAAGAGGAGCAGGTCAGGAATTAAGCACTGTTCCTGAGGGAGTTTGGACAAAATTCTGTCCTGCTCGTCTTAAGCAGCTTCTGCCTCTGCAGGCCCCTGAATGTAAGGAAAGCAAAAGTGTCTGGGGGCAGACTAACACTTGCAGGTTCTTGTCACTATGCTAGATGTTTTTCATATGCAAATGCAACGTAATCCTTACTAATAGTGATTTTACAGATGAAGACACAGAAATTCTAAAGTTCCTAGGCACCAAGCCCAGGGAATCATTCAACCCCATTTAGAAATTCAGGAGGAAGGAGTCACTTTGAATGTAATGACAGCCTACCAAAGTAATGCTCCCACCCATGGCCCAAGGGCAATGCACACACAGGGCTCAGAGTGCTGTGCGAAGATCTTCAGGGTGGGAAGGGGCTGCTTAACCTACCTGCTCCACGTGAGACTTCAGTTAATACCAAAGGGTCCCCACCCAGGCTCAGGAGGTAAGTGGGGTTGGAGGGAGAAACCCACTATTCAGCCACCAAGAGCAGGCTGTGAAAACTTCAGGTGCTGGATCCTTCCAGGGGTCACTTGAGGGCCTGTATCTGTCCCTGCCAACCAGGTGACCACAGAGAAGGGCCCTGTAGACAGCACTCTGGCAGGGAGAGGAGCCAAGTGCATTCCACCCTGCTGAGTGGTGATTGCACAAGTAGGTCTCACTTGCTTCTGACTCCTGTGTGAGCCAGACCAGGCAGGTCGAGGGGAAGGGCAAGGAATGGCCTAGTGCTGTGCCTCCAGTTGCTCAGGGGACAGTGTCAGGGTCCAGAGCCTCGTGAGGCAGCTGTGTAATGACAGCAGAGCCATCCGAGAAGGACTCCAGAGAGCTGCTGTGCCCATCCCCCACGTGAGGACTCAGAAATGAGTCTGCATAGGAAATGGGCCCTCCTCAGGCGCTGAATTTGCTAGCTCCTTGGTTCTGAACTTCACAGGCTCCAGAACTGTGACATAAGTTTCTGCTGTTCTTAAGCCCCCCTGCCAAAGCACAAAGTAGCCCAATAAAAGCCAGACAGTGCTGACCAACCAGGCTCAGCAGTGCATGGCTAGCCTCAGGCCTCAGCAAAGTGAAGCTGACATGAGCCACAAAGCCTGGTCCCTCTCTCTTCTGCCTTTCTCTCGTTTTGCACTGCTGTTCTCCCTGACTATTGCTGTACACTGGCATCTGCTGTAAAGTGGAAAACACAGCCACAAACTGCTCCCAAGCCTCGAACTGTGCACACCCCACTCCCAGAGGACAACATTCATGTCCTCATTACTGCTGAGAAGCTCCCCAAGAAGGTGTCTGTGAAGGATTTGGCCTGGTTTTGCCTGAGGTGGGCCTGTGTCTGCAATCAGCTGTGTCTAGGGAGCAAGCTCTGCTCACAGGATGGACTGGTGATCTCATATGAGAGGAACTGCAGGAGTTTATTTAGAGTTTTCAACCATACCAGTGGGAGAGGGGAGGTTCTGCCAAAGAAGGTGGAGAAATTAGGATCTGTGCCTGATGTCACCAAGGGAGAAGTCCCTTTAACACCAGCAGAGCAAGGGTCAGGTGGTGCAAAGGTGCATAGTGTACTCTTTAATGCAAAAACAATGTCCAACACAAGGAGATGGGAGGCCTTGTCATTACCTCAAAGTGCTCTCATAGCAAGGAGGCCATGGCTGGGCTCTCTTCTCACTGGGCACAGGAGCCCACCTCCCAGCCTATCTGTGATTGGAAGCAGCTATATGGCCACTTACAACCAATGGGGTGAAATGGGAGTCTTTGTTGGACCTGCTGCTTGAAAATGGTTCTCAACCTCCCTGCCCTTCCCCCTTCTCAAAGAATGCAGCAGAACTGACCTGGGGAGCTGGGGAGTCTAGTGTTGAAGTCTGTAGAGCCTGGATCCTGGAACTAAAACCTGCTGACCATGAGCAGGCACACTGGGCTCTTGGGTTAGTAAGAAAAACACTTTGAAAATTGAGAGTTAGATGTTCCTTTACAATAGCTGCTATTTCTGTCTCCATTAATATGGTTTGTAAACATTGCATTACTGGAATCAACTATTTTGAGTTCCAGCTCTGAACCAAACTTCCTGGTGGCCTTTGAGAAAAGTGACTTGGCTTCTCTGACTCTCCCCATCAATCTTCCCTCTGTCACAGGAGTCTCACTGATGAGCAGAGAAGATTCACATCAGCAGATCTGAGTGCCATATTACCTCCCAACTTCAGAACAGAAGATTAAACCCTTGTTTGGGTCCTGCTATGACACATATTCCAAGATATAATTCTAGCGGTTTCTCAGTGAAATTCTCCTATTTAATAAAGGAGGCAATATAAGTTATAACCTTATAATTTCTTCCCTAGAATACAATGGTTATTTGCACTTTGAATTTTCTTCAAGAAATGGTGCTTAAACATGCTTTATTTCCTACATTAGTTAGCATTAGGAGAAAATAGCTTGCTCACCACTGATATTATGGAGCTTCATTAACATCTGCAAGGCTGACTTAGAGGAAATTCATAGCTCTGCCCTTAGTCATTGGCAGGGCTCAGTCTTGACCCAGAACCTTCAACTCCAAGGCATTGCCCCAGCCCTGATCTGCTGTGAGCCCTGTGCTAGGACACCATGGCCACAGTTTCCAGGAGGCTCAAAGGGGGCAGGTCCTCCTGTCTCCCTCCCCAGAAGGCACTGAGCAGACTCCTGCACCCCCTATAGCAGCAGCTCCCAAATTGTTTGTTACCCTGCTCCACAGGGGCCATTTGTGCTCCAGTTTTGGGGAATTATCTCCACTTGGCCAGAGCAGCACTGACTTCTATGTGTGTGTGACAACCTGAGCTTCTGGAGAAGAGTTCCTTCAAACAAAGCACTCCCTAATTCTTAAAAAAGAGTCGTAAGCCATTAAATCAGGTGACTTGGGGCTCATAGTCAGATGGCTAAGGAGACAGTGAGGAATTTCCTAGTGCCAAGTGTGACACTTCAACCCAGTCATATCTGGGCCCTAGGTCTCATCTAACAGTAGGAGAGCTCAGCCAGCCTGGCCGCCAGCAGCAGGGGGCATCCTCAGCACTGGAGGAGGCCTGTGCATGAGAGAAGGAGTTGAGGCCCAGAGAAAGAGGCCTTAAATTCATTTAAATACTCAGGGAGCTACAGCTGCAGGCTCAGAACTGTGTACCTCATTGGGGATAGGACACTCAGCCAAGAAGGTGGGGCTTCCGGTGCCAGACCTGACTGTCAGACATCCATCACAGAGGACAAGAGCTGCAGGGAGGAAGGGGCCCATGCCAGGTAAAGAGCAGAACGTTCCCAGCGTCTTTGGACAATCACAGACTTTTCTACAACTCCTAACTCTCTCTGTGATAGTTCAGCCAATTCTTTTAGCAGGCGCTGGAGGCTGGAATGAACCAGGTCTTGCCCTCAGTCACACACTCAGTCTTGTGTTTGCGTTGCCTTGCAAACACTTACTGAGCACCTCCTGACCCCACTCCACCGGCCAGCACTAGGGCCCAGAGATGGTAGAGTTTGCCCCCCACCCCCTGGATGCCTCCAGCCCCCTAGGGATGACTGGGAAGCACCAGCAGTGCAGTGTGCCCAGACGATAGCGGGGGACATGGCATGAAGGTGGAGTGAGGCAAGGTAAAGGACGTCCCATCCCACCCCTCAGCAGACCCTGGGCTCTGTTACCCCACGCCCCCTCTCTTACCTCACCTGTGCCTCCTGGGGGGCACTCCTTGTGCTGAATCAACAAGATCAGCAGGGCCTCTGCAGGGACAAAACAATAAGGGCACCGGAAGGTCACTGCAGATTGGAGGCAGTTATGTTGCCTGGTGATTTAGAGCACGAAACGGTACATTTATTTCCATTAACTGCAATGAGCTGCTGCTCACGTGGGTGACAACAGCACCACATTGGCCTATTGGTTGCAGAAACTTCTCTGTTGCCTGAGTATTGAAAGTTCCTGAAACATGGAGAAATAAAAGCAATTCTGTACTTTCTTTCCCTTGCTCCCCTCTACTGATCTTTTTTAGTTATAGACAAACTCCTCATTTTTCAATCTTCCATTAAGAAATACTTAGTGAGCTCTGGTGCGTGCAAGCCACAGTGCTTTTGACAGATATGGAAGTGAAACAGCAACGGCCCTGCTCTGAAAGGCCCAGCACTCGTGCTGATTAAATTCTGTGCAGTTGGTGCTGCAGTGGAAGCCAGGCCTGGGGAGCGCTGGAGCTGGAGGAGTGACCACAGAGGGGCTATATCGTACTATAGACACCACCCCAGAGGATGCCAAAGTGACACTGTAATAGCAACCCAGAGCTTGGCAGGTCCTGAGGACTTGGGATCAGAAGGGTCTGTGCCCTCACCTACCAAGAGGAGTGACTGTGCAGCAGAAATGATAAGGGAAAGGAGAGTACATGTCCCGTGTTGGGTATAGTCTGTGACACCAGAGGTGTCTTCCAGTGGAGCTGGGCACCTGGGCCACAGGGCATGGCCTGTGCGTGTGCAGAGGAGCCTCAGCATAGTCTGCCTCTGTGAGCCTGACAGCAGCTGCACTGTAACTGAGTGTCTGCCTGTCATTTGCTCCCCAGGTCCATGCCCAGCCTCTTGACTCCAGCTCTGTGCTTGGAGCTTTGCCAAGACCCCCGCTGAGCTCCCCTGACTTCCAGAGGTCATGGAGAAGGGAGCAGGGTCACCTTAGGACCCTGAATGCTTGGAGGGGTGGCTCTCCTTGCCATTTCTCTCTTCCCACCAAGCTGAGCAAACAGAGCAGTCTTTAATCGTCTTTTATTCTGCACGCCAACATCAAGCTCAGAAAGTGAAGCACAGAATACATAGTGCCCACACTTGCACCGCTTGTTTCCACAGAGCGGGAGAGAGGAGGCACGTGTGAAGGGCTGAAGGGGCCAGAACGATGGAGAAAGGGAAGACAGAGGGTAAAACCAAGTCTGCATCTACTGTTCTGTGCACCTCACACACACACTCACACCGCAGTGAGCACAGCTAACACACTGAGAAGCTCTCACGGGTCGTTCTAAGGGTAGTTCACCTCTGGAGTCCACAGAGAACGATTCCTCTTCACTCTATAAGATCCAGACCCAAATCCGCCATCTTGGGTGGGAGCTCAGCCTCTGAGTCAGGAACCCTGTGCAGGATGGGAGCTGGAGGCCAGCAGCCTCCCTGCAGGGCATGGGCTGCTGTGGGAGACCCCTCTCTGACTTTCCAGGACTGACTGAGAGGGCCAGTGTCCTGGAGCAGGTGCAGCCTTTGCCTCCTGTGACTTGTTCTCTCTCCAAGAAGAGCAAGCATTCCCCTTAGGTACTGCAGGGTCTTCCCAGGCCCCGTGTGACCACTTCCTGCAAACGCCTGGCCCTTGAGGGTCGGGAAAGCAGAGTGGCCTAGGAGGTGGGACTGAACAGGACAGGACCCTGCACCTGAGGGGACCCTCTGCAGGCCCAGTCTGGTCGATGGCCACTCAGTGGCCCTCAGCAATCATCACAGCTACTGGGGAGAGCACACGCAGTGGCCTGGGATGGAGCAGGAGGGACAGGAGAGTGGGCTCCTGCCTGGCAGGGCCATGACCAGACAGTAGGTGAAGAGCTGGAGGTTAGTGTGCAGAACAGGCAGAGTCCCACAGTCATGAGGGAAGGCCCCTGCCTGGGGAGAGCAGGACTCCAGGGTGGCAGCAATGGGGAGAAGTGGAGGCCAGGAGGAGGTAGTGGCAAGCTCCCCCCGCCAGCCACAACCTTGGGCCAGTCACTTCCCCACTTTGAGGTGATGATGCACAAAGCCGAGGCCTCCTTCTCCATCAATCACCAGCTCCGCACCCACCTCACATCTCTGCAGCTCTTCACAGCTCATAAAGTACCTTCCCTCATTTCATCCTGTGGCCCTGAAGGCGACACTTGGCAGAATGCAGAGCTGACCTTACTTGTCCTGAGGACTTTCCCACCAGAACACATAACTCAGGGCATCCCATCCAGTCACTTGAACCACTGTCTCCAGAAACTGCTCCCCATACACATGCAGACACACTCACGCACACAGACACACACACACAGAGATAGACACACACAGACACACAACACATGCATGCACAGATATACAGACATGCACAGACACATGTACACACGGACACACAAACACATGCATGCACAGATATACACACACACATGCACACACAGACACAGATATGTGCATGCACACAGACACGCACACACACCCACACACAGAACACACAGTTTCTCAAGGACAGCATATTTTTAAAAAGAAGTCACATGTTATATTTCAAACAGTATCTATGCCCTGCCTCACCTCAAGCTCTATTGAAAAGCTTAGCAGTGACAGCTCCAACCCTGCCCCCTAAGCCTGAGGTTAGGAATTCACCCAAACTTCTGACCATGAGTGTGGACCCAGACTGTAAAGAAAGGGATTTCAGCTGAGAGACATGGTGCCAGGAAGAAGTGGCTGCCTCACTCTAGAACTTGAAAGTGTATGATTCACCCCAAGGGGCCTTAAGAACCCAGATGCACAGTGAGAGGGGGCGCTGTGAATCCTGTTAGTCTCAATTCTAGCGCTGCCAGCTCGGGAACCTAGAGCAAGGTAACTACATCTCTGCACCTCTGTTTTCTCATCTACAGAATTAAGGGTTGGATTAAATGATCACTAAAATGCCTTCCAGCTTATTATTTCTTCATTCTCTTAATGCACATTGATTGAGCATCTACCCTTCACCAGATACTGTGGGAAGGCAATGGGATAAAATGAAAATGTTAATTAAAAATTAAGAGGGAGAGAGAGAGAGAGAGGGAGAGAGAGAGAGAGAGAGAGTAGTGCCCTCAGAGCTCACAGTTTGCAGTAAAGTATAATTTTGTGCAATAATCATCTACAGAGGGGGAGCATGAGCAGAAGAGTTGAGGACTCTTCAACAAGAGACAGAGACATAGAGGTATTGAAGGAGCTCTGGGCAAAGCACATGCACAGAAACCCAAGGACCTGAGTGAATGTAAAGTGGAGGAAGGTGAGGGGTGGCAGGGTCGCAGGTGGAGCCAGAGCTCAAGGAACGGATCTCATTTGGTCACTGGTGCTGAGATCAAGGAGTGACAGGATGGAGTCTTGCTGTCTTCAGGAATAGACTGGAGAGAGACAAAACTAGAGGCAGGGCCACAATGAGAAAACACAAATCCCTGCACTACTTCAGGGCAGAGCCAGTCTAAACTGAGGTGGGCAGCATGTGTGGGGAGCGAGAGGAAGGTATGCACTTCATAGGCTTTCAAGAATGCCATGTGTGATTCATTTAGCAAATATTTACATAGTATTTATTATGTGCCAGGCTCTGTCTAAGCACTTAGCAATATTAACTCATTTAATTACCACATTGAACCTATGAACCCGGGATGGGTGGGATACAGGTGATATCAAGAGAGTCATGAGCTGGTGAGTCTATGCCAATGGTGAACTCTTAGAGACGAGTGCCCAAACTGCAGCCCCAAACCCACTTGCTTATTGCAAAGTGTTAATAGTGAAATCAAGCGTGGATACTGACTGGCCATGGGGGACCTCCCACGAGGCAAGGCCAGTAAGTTGCAGCACGTGATGTCAGTAGTAGCACTGCTACTACTTTCTGAGCTTGTCCATGGCCCCTCTGTGTGCTCCCATCTAGTGCTCAGCTGCTGGGGCCATGCAGGGCGATGCAGGGTGGCTTGACTCAAGATCCAACAGAGAGGGCTCTGTGTGCCCACTGCAGCAGGCATGCATGAGTGCACCACCTCTGGTATGGCCCTAACCACTGCTGCTGGCTGCCAAATATGCCTGCAGGCCTCTGGTTTAGTTTTCTTCTATGTGGACAGCCACGGCAATTTCCTTCTGGGTAGACAGGAGAAAGAACAGATGTTGAAGAGAGAATCAAGTTTTGTTGGGAGCACGTTAGTCAAGGCCCTGAACTGTCAAGGTGGAAATGGCCCCCAGGAGTTGGCCAAGTGGGTGTGGAGTTGAGCACAGATCTAGGCTGGTACTCACCTTGGAAGCCTTCTGTGTGCAGATGACCATGTCCACTGAGGGGCGGGAGGGTGCCCACGACTATCACCGGTCTAGTCCATGTGAATGGCAAGGTGGAGGTCTTCATGTTGCACATCTGGTTTTGATTACAGGCCAAGAACTGTTCTTCATTTCCTATGGAATGTTTGTTATTCTGCTAGTTGTGAACCAGTTCTTGTCAAAGAACGTGGTTGTTTTCACTGGAGGACCATGTTTGGAGTTTTCCAAAATACACAAAAAGAATAAGCAATTGATTTACTGAGAGGAAATAAGACTTTGAAAAAGAAAAGAATCTATAATAAAAAAATTGAGGCAGATGAAACCACTTGTAAGCCTTGATTTCACAAGACCCTGCTTGGTAATCCTGCTCTTTAAAATTGTAGAACCTAAATGTAATAATTAGTAGAAGATATTGGACCTGTAATTTGGTCCAATATATTCACATTTCTTTATTAAAAGTTTAATAGAACTGAATAATTGAAGAAAAAACAGAGTTTAAATGTTTTTGCAACTACAGCTAAAGGTTGAAAACTGATCTACTGGATAAAGCTATATCCACTTTAAAATCATGAGTGTTTAGCTTTATTCTTAGAGACCCAGCACTTCAGACAGAAGTTTTGGAAACAAAAATAGGGAGTACCGGCCCTGGGCAAGCCGCCTCAGTCTCCTGTAGCCTGGTTTATGCCTTGGCCATAAGCAGCACACGGTCATAGCTTTTATTCCATCACAACTGCCCAGCAAGGGGAAGATGGCAGCCTTCATTCAGTGGTGTTGACACCATAGTGCAAAGCAGGGGACCGGCTTGGCCAAACTCACGCAGGGATAAATGGTGGGACTAGACGCTCCCTGCTGCAGCAAGGCCACACCAGGATCAGGCCTCTTGGGCCCCTCCCTTGCTCCTCCGGGAACTGTTCCTCTGACTCCAGAATCCTGCCAAGTACCCTTTGAGGACCCGTCTGCACACCCCTTTGAGACATCTCAGGCCCCATTCCCCCTCCCTGACCAACTCTGGGAAAACCCACTCCTCGTTTGCTCTTTCCTGGCTTAATGGCACCACTGCATGGTCTCATGGGGCTGTGGGCTTCCTGTGAGTCAGGCCAATCTGCCATGCCCCACTGCAAGGCCTTTGCAGCCTGGACTTACAAACCCTTGCAGTGAACCTGCTTAAGGTACTCAATGGGAAGTGCCTTGGAGAGAACCTATGAGGAAGTGCATGATAAATAGCACCTCCCTTGACTTTCTGAGTCATGAACACATTGGGAAATAAGCAAAGAGTGGAAGATTAAAGTCAAAAGATCAATTCAGAGCTACTAAAGTTTCCTGGATTCCTCCAATTGTTTTAAGGAACATGGACGCTGTTATGGTTGATACATTGTGTCAACTTGGGGAATCTTGAGGTTTAACTGAGTGATTCAGCAGGAAGCTGGGGTGCTTACTTTGTAAACATCCTGAGCCTGTGGAAGAGGAGGGCATGAAGATTGTGTGAGAGATTCACGACCCCTGGGTGGGGGTAGGCTGTTTACAATGTAGGGGAGAAAAGGAGGCTGCTTGCAACCATTGCTCCCTTTTGCTCTGGTTGTTTTTGCTGTGCTCTGCTGCCATGAAGTTTGCCCTCTGCCATGTGCCACTTTGCCTCTGAAGCAGCCAAGTATGGACTGAAACCTCCACAAACTGTGAGCTAAATAAACCTTTCCTTCCTTCATTTTGGGTGTTGGATGTTTTGTCTCAAGGACAAGGAGAGAAAAGTAACCAAGACAGGTGCCATGTGGCTGAACTATCCCAGCCTCAGCCACCTCAGTCACTATTCTCCTGGTGACTTGTCCTACAGGCATCCCTTCCCACAGTTCACCAAAAGCTTAGATTCTACCTGAACCTTCTATACTTTTTAGATAAAGAGCCACTATGCTACTTTCTGACCATAATAGCAGTTTTCTCAACTCTTCCCCTCAGTTCTTTCTCCCAATCACAATCTTTCTGCTCTCCATCACTAGGCTGTGTCATGGCTTACCCAGCCTATCGAGAGTCTCTAGACCCTTATTTCAACCCTCTTCCATGTGTTCTCTTACCCCATTTCCTTCGGCCTCACCAACCAGCATGCCACTGTTATTCTGTTGGTTTACTGCATTATCTTCCCTAAAAACTATAGCTTATGAGGAGGCATAGATTTCTTTTTTATTCATTTATGTTTGATTGACACGATATCAATGTGTACTTGTGGGACATACTGTGATGGTTTGGTGTGTGCACAGTGTGTGTTGATCAAAGCAGGGTAAGGGGTATGTTCATTTCCTTAACCCCTTATCATTTGTGCTTGGAGCCTACAGATTCCTCTCTCTTAGTTCCTCATAAAAAATACAATATACATAAAATATCCAACAACAGTAATACAACTACACCAAGATTCATGTGGAAACAATTTTAAGAAAATGTTGATTTTAGTACTTGTGTTGATAGATTGTAGGACCTACATCAGCACAAGAGCCAAAATGGCTTACCTAGCATCAAAACCAAGAGCCATCATCTTGGGCTCAGGGAGGGCAAGAAGATACACCAGAGGCCCCAGCAGAGCGCCATGTAAAGGGAACGTAGCTGCAGGAGGGAGGCCTGCTTCTTCCCCAACAGGAAAAGGAAAGCAGTACTCTGTATTATCCTTACCCGAAGTTCCCAGGGAGTCTTATCACCTCCTCCGGGCAGAGTAAGTCCAGAAGAGAGAGACCAAGGACATATGTAGGACAAAGTATAGTTGTTAAAGGCATTTCCATCTAACAGCGGTAAATAACTCACCAGATTGCATCCCACTGTATGTTTATTAAGCATAACTCAATGAAAAACAGCAACATCCTTAGAGGATAATCATGACTTTGTATTTGTAATGAGACCACACGAGGTACTTGCTGTCCTGTAGGAGTCCTACCATGGCTTCAGCTTAGGATTGCCATGTGTCGGCCACAGTCAGTGCTCCCACTGTACAAATGAGAATAAGCAATAACAAAATTCCCAAGGTCATACATGAACTAAGTGGCACAGTTAAGACTCTCATTTAGAGAACTCAGGAAGATGGCGACCGGGTGAGCAGCAAGGGAGCGAACCTCCTTAATAAACACCACCAGCTCGAGACAGACTTGGTGAGCGTGAATGCCGGAACCTCGGCTGGGAAGTTTAAACTGGGCGTATTTCTCTGAGATGCCGGGGGAGATGTGGTAGGGCGGACCAGGCTGCCGGGGCGAGACGTGGGAAAGT
>PVLD010014688.1:0-51385 GCA_004027595.1 Dinomys branickii | reverse complement strand
CTGTTGAGTCACTTTCAAGTATTTTCTCTGGATTTTCTTATTGCTTCTTTTAAAAACAGTGGCTCTATATTTAACAGTAAAAATGCTGCGTTGTTTAAAGGCAATGTTGGGAACAGAAGACGCAATGTGTGCCAGCCCTATCCCAAACGGGTGTTGACTGGCATTGCCTCCAAAGGACCGGCCAGCTGTAGGGCAGCACAAGGTGCTGTGGGTCCCTGGTGACAGCTCTGGGGCTGTCGCCACCTGCCGAGCACCCAAGGCCTCCCAGCCCTGACCACTCACCCAAGGAAGGGCAGACAAGGAAGGAAAAGGCGCACAGCAGGCACCTCAGATGCACTCCTGATCCAGCCGTCCCTCCAGGGGAGGCACCTGCACGACCTTGGTTGTTCCCTTCACATCCACAACTCCAGAGGCTGGACTACAGCTTAGGTTTGGCGAGATGGAGCTCAGGGCCTGCCAGCTCCAAAATTCTCTTCTCTCTGCTCAAGCTCAGAAAGTAAAGGAAACCAGAGTGTTTTCTTGCCCGTTTTATGCAACAAATAATAAACAGGGTAGGAATGGTAGGAATGGTAACATTTTACCTCATGTTCCTGGATGTTCTGTTTATATATATGTACACACACACACACACACATACATATATATATACATACATATATATTTATATATATATACATATATATATTTATATGAGATATGTATTTATATACTGTATGCACATTATTTTAAGCTCTTGAGAGTACACTGCAGATATAATACCCCTTCTCCCTAAGTAGTTCAGTATCTCTTTGAAAAATAAATTCTTTCACATAACAATAGTACAATTTTCAAAGAGTCAAATTAACACTGAAGCACACTTATTATGTAATCCATAGACATTATCCAAGTTTCAGTGTTATTTCAGTAATATCAGTAAGAAAGTAATATTTTTTTCTGGCTCAAAATCGAATCAACAATCACACATTGCATTTAGTTGTCATTTATCTTTAATGGGTTTTAAAAATGTGGAGCAATTCTTTAGGCTTTTTTCTTTTACTTTAATTAATCTTGAGAGTTTTGAATCATATGGACCATGTATGTTGTGGAAGAGTGCTTGTTTGGGACTGTTTCTTTTATTTTAAAATTTAAAACATTTTTTACCTTTTTTTGCGACAGGGTCCCAGTCACTAAACTGCCTAGGCTGGGCTTGAACTTGTGGTCACCCTGCTTCAGCCCGCTTACAGTTATGTATCCCATGTCTGACTCTTCCATTTATCTTTAAACAGCTGCGCACTCTGTATTCTTTAGTAAATGGTGTTAAAGATGATAAAGAAGGCGCTCTGCCCACAGCAGGACTCTTACTTGTTATACTGAAACTCTTCAAAACATCTTTCCAAACTGCATTTTAAAAGATGTACTTAAATTTTCTTAGTGATGGCATTCCCATGGAAAAAAGGAGGTAAGAAAGAGGGAAAGAAGGGAGGGAGGGAGAGAGGAAAGAAGAAAGGAAAGGGAAGGAAGGTAAAAAGGAAGGAAGGAAGGAAGGAAGGAAGGAAGGAAGGAAGGAAGGAAGGATGAATCATCCATTCCTAGCCTTCAACACTGCTTGCTGAGCCCATTCCTGACAGAAGAAAACTTCCATGGATGAGGCAAGGATGAGACCCAAGCCCACTGCTTACAACTTTACATGCCTTTATCAGTTATCTACAGCTGCATAACAAACCATCCTCAAATTTAGTGGCTGCAAAGAACAGCCCTTTTGTCTGCTCAGGGCCCTGGGGACCGGTATGCTGGGCTGGCCCTGCACACTAGTTCTGTTGTCACCTGTGGTCACTTCTGAAGCTGCAGCCATCTGGGTACTCTGGGGCCGGCTGGGCTGAGATGCTCTCTCTCGTGTGTCTTGAGGCTGCAGCTGACTGTACTGGGCATCTCTTCTCTCATGGACTTCCATTCCTGAGAGCGCTCTGACCTCTTCATACAGTGGAACTACAGTGAGACTGGAAGTGCCTGTCCTCTTAAGCCTGGATCTAGACAAATAACTCAACTAGTGGAAGATGAACCCATAGCTTCACAATTTGTGGTCCAAGTGAACTCCAAGTCCAGCCAGATGGGAGATGCAATGAAGGGCCCTCCTGGGGAGAGGAGCGGCAAGGATTCACTGCAAAAGGAGCAATGTACAGGGTGGGTGTCGTTCCTACAGCCAACCATGCAACCAGCGCACCACCACGTCTGACAGCTGGGGGATGTCCCGCGAGGCACTGCGGCTGCCAGGAGCCAAAGGGTGCTTCTTGTATCTTGGCGTGGCTCCTGGCTCCACCACTCTGTCATGGCACCGGGTGAGGGACACAGTGAGTAGCAAGAGCTCTCCTGGAACCCTGGCCTCAGATGCCTGGTTTCAGCGATGGAAAGTGAACAGTTAGAGGGAGGCCAAGTGGAGTGTTGCTGAAATTCCCCGCTTTTGTACATTTTGCTGGAACACATGCACAACATGAACACAAGACACCAGGGTCTCGCCTCCTGTCTTGGAAGCATCAAGGGTGAATGAGGAGTGGTAGGTTTCCCACCCTGATAGGTTTCCCACGCAAGACTTGCTCAGTCCTCATGGTGACAGTCCAGTGCTGAGTTATAATGGTGCCTAGCTCCTTCTTTCTAGAAACCCCTGTAGTTTCTTCTTCCCAGCTCCCTTTGCCACAGCCCATGCACACCAACAGTGACCCAATCCCCCTTCAGCACGTTATGCTGCGCAGCCTACGTCAGCTACCCTGTGCCCCCTCCCCTTGGAGTGCACGTAAGCTCCAACCCTGGCCTTTGTCTTCAGAGAGGCAGCACGGCTGTCTGTCTCCATGCCTGCATTAAACTTTTATCTTTTGCTGTTTATATCTCTCTCCTCCTCTGCATCATTTTAGATTGAGTAGCTAAAAATACCTCAATCAAGGAGCACTGAAGTTGAAGCCCTGTTGGCCACATAGTAAGTCCACCTCTGCCTGGAATACAAGTTAACAAGAATGTTTTGGGATGAAGCCAGAAATTGGACTTTTCTTTGACTGGAAGTGTGTGTACATAGATACTTCTTGCTAGAGTTTGGATCTTGAATGTCTCCTAAAAGCCCAAGGCTTGGTACCCACCTCTAGGCATTACTGGGGCATAAAGGACTCTTCAGGAGGCAAGGCCTAGTGGGAGAAAGTGAGGTCACTGGAGGCATGGTCTGGAAGAGGATACTGGGGTCCTGCCCTCTCCTCTCTGTCCCTCTGCTTGCTGGCTGTCGTGAGGTGAGCAGCCTCCTTTACCGTGAGCTCTGGGCCAGATGTGCTGTGTTGTCATTGACTCAAAGCAATAGGGCTAAGAGCCCATGGATGAAACCCTGTGAATCCTTGAGCCCAAATAAACTTTTTCTCTTTCAAGTAGCTTCAGGGTTTGTCACAGTGGTGGGAGAATCTATCACATCTCTGCAAGAAAATGTGATGCTCTACTTGGGCATTTCATATGGTGACAAACTAATAGAAGAGATTCCAGGGGCAGCAGTTACTTTCTAGACTACCTTTTGTGGGGCATAGTTGATCCTTAAGAGGAACTATATTGACCAGGATGTGAGCTGAATCAAAGCCAATACAAATTGCTCCAATTTACTGAAATGCAGAACAAATTGGGTCCAAATATAAAAATCTTTATAGAGTCATGAACCAGAGCTACAGCTGATTTTCCTCCTCTAACCAAAAAAAGCATGTTTTGCTTTTCTCCCCCACAAAGTTTTCATTAGTTTTGCTTTTAAATTTTAAAGAAGTTCTATAAATACAGTAATGCATGATTTCCAGCTATACCAAGCAATAAAAAAAGTATCTTTTTTTAACAGCAAAACTGAAATCTACCTCAAGCTCTCACAGCCACCTGTTAACTCAAAATTTACACAAAACCATTTGTCACAGATAGTTCAATCCAGTGATTTGCAGCCTTATTTGCTTTAAACTCAACCAAAGTCAGAACTTGTTACCATCCCACCTTATGCTGGGCTCTGTTGGACTTTTCATCCATAAGGTAAGTGGGCAGGAAGTGGGGCACCTCCCCAGTTTGGCACCTCCGGCTTGCAAACTGGTTGATGGAACTCCCCCGTAACCCCAGTGCCCCTATAAGCCCTATACTCAGGGACTTAGCTAGGCTAGCAGGCAGTGCCCGATGTCCTTTCTTGGAGACTTTCAAAGACAGAAGCTCCAGGCAATGGAGCTAATCCTGATGTGCTCAAGAAGAAGACTACAGTGCTTGGTTAGAGCCGGTCAGGTGTGAGCACAAGAGATGTGAGAGGGGAGAGCATGAGCCCGTAGAACACCCATTCCTGTGGAAACAAAGCTCACTTAGCTGGAGTTCGTGTGCAACCTCAAACACTTTAAAGCACCTTCAGTATTTAGTCATGATTTCTTTCTATTCCTTTTTAAATGTTTTAAAGGAGCAATTTTTAAACCCACTACAGTATTAATTCATTAAATCTTGCAGATACCTAAATATCTTAACCATGGAACCACTGGGCACTGGTGGCCAGCAGTGCTATTTTCTGAAAGTGTGATGCTGGCTCAGAGTCCTCCTTGGTCTACTGAAGAATCAAAAAGACTCAAGTCAAGGTGGCCATCAGAGAGGGCCTGTCAGCGAACAGAGACCCTGGGGGATGCATTTTCCATGTCTTTTCTACCATATTTCAAGGTTCACCCACCTCTGCCTTGTGCTACTTCTCCCTCAGCAGGGTTAGCGCTTTCCAAATGCTTGTTGAGTGGATAAACAGAGGCAGGAAGCACAAACTTGCTCAGTTTGCTCCTGGTTGCTATCAGCCAACTAGAAGTTTCCATATTTGGTTCCACACCCCTCATCTGTATCTCCCAGGACAATTTTACAGCTTCATTTGCTCATGGAAGATATTGTAATTGTTGGCAGTGCCGACTTGAATTCATTCTTCATCATAGTTACTTTCCTTGTTGCTGAGACAAAATACCCAACACCCAAAGTTAAAGGAGGAAAGGTCTCTTTTGGCTCATAGTTTGTAGAAGTTTCAGTTCATAGTTGTGTGGTTCCAAGGCAGGGTGGCCCGGCGGAGGGGCGTCACAGAGGAGAAACAGTTCATGGCAAAGCAGGGCAGGCAGAAGGCAGCTGTAGGTGAAGAAGCAAAACAGTGGCAGCAACACACTACAGGAGTCCTCTTCCCACCCTTTGTATTTTACCTGGGCTGCCCGCCCTTAGTGTGTAGAGCACTCACACACAGGGAGGACTTCCCTTGATCCATACCCAGAACTGTGCCAATGCAGTAATCACACACCTTAACCCCAGCATCATACTCTTAATCCTAACATCACACACCCTAGGTGGAGCCACCTCTGAAAAGCCCCACCTATGAGTGCATGACACTTTCAGGGGGACATCCAAACACAAGCTATAGCATCCTTCTTTTTTTTAAAGCATCCTTCCTTTTTAAAGATAATTATTCTTTGAAAGTAGCTGGGAGGTGGAGGGGATTCATGATAGTTTTGATGTAATTTTTAAAAATTTAAGTATTGTGATATTCGCCGTAGTGATCTTAGTTAGAACAACAGAGAAAAGTTTAAAATTCCCTCTATCTGCTGCACCCAAGCAAATCAGCTTTCACTGTTCCCTGCTTCCTTTTCAGCCCCTGCCCACAAACATGCGTAACTTCTGTGTAATTGCCATCATTCTGTAGCCGTCTGTAAGTACTGAGCCATCTTAACTCCCTTTCTTTCAGCTAAAGTGCAGTCACTTCATACTCACGCAGCCATCAAGACAGTGACGTCCATGCTGACAATGACAGTGACCGTCGTTTGCAGACCTCCAACATTGTATTTCTGATCCCCCAAGCAGAGGCTGAGCCAGGCAGAAAACTCTTGTATAAAGTCACAAAACTAGCAGGACAGAAATACCAGCAGTACTCATTACATTAACTTTTTTTTTTTTTTTTTTTAGAAACATAAAAGTACAAAGACATATTGACAAACAGACACCCATTATCATAGAAAATAGTACAATCACAACTAATCTATAGACAAGGTGATATGGTCTCAACAGTAGGTGTTGCTTTATCCATTACATTAACTCTTAACCAATGGCTTTACCACCCACACTAAGCAGTTTACCTGTTCGCCTCACTGTAATCCTATAGCAACCAAGCTCTTCTTATCCCCATGAGGAAACCAAGGGCCGGAGAGGCCAAGTGTGGAGGAGCTAAGAACGACCCTAAGCTCCTGACTGCAAAGCCCAGCTCTGGGTCCAGGATTGGGGGCTGGATGGGGAACCTCTCTGACTGGCAACAGGGCGATGGTCTCTCTCACCACTTGAGTTTTGGGGGGAATTTCTTTATGCTAATGTTCAGAGCCAATCTGGAATGGCAAACAGTAACTGGTGGTTTGGAGAAATTAAAGTGATGTACTTATAATTACATAAGTAAAACACACACTACATACATTTGTAATTTCCTATTGTAAGGGCACATTTATAGAACAGCAGACTTGTGGGCATATTATAGCAGAAGTTAGAAATCTTTTGGAGGCCTGTGGCTGCAGGCTCCTGCTGCTTGTCCTGTAACTAGCTTATTGCATTTGTTTAGCCTTGACTGTCTAGGCCCAGATGTTCCCCCTTAACAATGTGTGGGTCAAACTGACTGTGTCCGGCTTGTGTTTTAAAAATAAGCAGTAATTCCAGCTTGCTTCAAGGACTTCAAGGCCAACATGTTTGGGGAAGACTGGCCCAGTCAAGGACACTTTCAACTCTACCTACTGTTCGCAGACCCCCTCCTTCCAGAATGTTCTTGTACAAACCTGCCTGACAACATATGACACAATTCTTGTATTCCATGTAACCAATCATGTCGTAATCTGCTATTAGCTTTGTACTTCCCACTTGCAAACCGTATTTAAACTGAACTCAAATTTGACTCTGGGATGGTAATTGGGGCCTCTGGGTTCCCTAGCCCTCTCGCATAATAAAAGCTTCCTTCTAACTCCTCAGTGCAAGAAGTCTTCTGTTTGGATTGATGTTGGTTTTCTGCAACACTACCAGAGAGGCCTGAATCTCAGCAAGGGGCTGTTTACTTGAGGATCAAACTTGATTGCTCTGCTTTTTCTTTTTAAGCAGTAAGTCATCAAATTACTATTTCCAAATGTCACAGTAATCTTAAAAGGAGGCCTGATCTCAACAAGCTCGGTACTTTGGTCTGTGGATGCATAGAAGCTTACTGCTCTTGAGGTCATAACCTTGCTGTCTGATGTAAACTCAGTGTGTAGAACGCTAGTTTGGTGTTTGATTACTGCCTCACCTTATAATCAAAGCATCCTTCACTCCATCTTTCCTTCGCTGCCTTTGAGCATGAAGTACGTTTCGATGCCCCTGCCTGTAGGGATTGGGGCAGAGCACCAACCTGACTGGCTTTGGGATCTGCTCTGGAAGGCTAGTGGGTGGGCACACTTCTGAGTGGATCGTGGAGGTGTGGCCTTGGCACAACATATGGCCCTTGTTCTTCCTTCAGCTGTGTCATCCGCTCTGGTCCCTGCCACTGACACAGCAGTGCACGGGCTGGACCGCATCAGGCATGGGTCAGTCTCCCTGCAGAGGTATCGAGGGAGGGATCCCTGAGGGTGAAGGAGACTTGGTCCTACCTGGAGAGCTCTGCCAGGGAGGTAGATCGGGACCTGGTATTGCCTGAGCGAGGGACGTCCCGCCGGAGTGAGGGACCCTAAGTGACAGATAATGTGAAATGATGACAGAAAGGTAACGAAAGCACACAGGATAGCCACACCCACTTCCTTCTGCCTTGTTCTTTTCTCCCATCAAACTTCTGTCCCAGGTCAGAGTTTGGTACATTTCAATGGGCGTTTATGGGCCCCGGGCCATCCTCAGGGTGGCTCCAGGGTTCTGGTGGTGACACAAGAAGAAGGGCTGTGGGAGACGGGGTAACCACGGAGAGTGGCCCTCCAGTTGGGGTCTCGGGGAACCTGACCCAATCCATCTGCACTCCAGAGCGGTGGACTGGGGTGTGGTGTGGTTAAGGCGCACCCTGCAGGCAAGGCCAGGGACTGCTGGCTTTGTACTGGTGAGGCTCCCAGCCCTGGAGCACCGGCTGGCCTGAAATTGACCGTCTTCCTCAGATGTCCCCATGCCAGGCGTTGCCCTCAGCAGCCTGACCAGACAGGTTCTGTGATTATTTGGGTTTTGTGTATGAGGAAGAGGTGCACAGGCAGGACCAGCAGCTTGCCCGAGGCCACACAACATTTAAGTAAGGGGTCCAGGGGTCACACCCCAAGCAGTCAGGCAACCAGGGCTGTGATGTTACCTGCAGGGCCAGGCTGTCCCTTGTGCTGGAAGGCTGTGGCATGTGGTCATCAGAAAAATAATCAACCACTTTGCTAATAAATACATTAAAAAAAACACAAAACACTGCAGAACACAAGCATCCTCATAGCACAAAGAGAATAGCAGTCAGAACCAGAAGATCCTAACTGATTGTGTAAATTGGAGAGTTATTCAAGCCCACAGAAGCCCAGCTTCCTTATATTAACAAATAACCTTACAAGTCTCAGGATTGTCAGATGCAGCACATGAAAATGTCTCCTGCAGCCGCCAGAGCCAGCGCAATATGCGGGAAGAGTTGGGGGACACTGCATAGCCATAGGTTTGATTGATCTTTGAGGAAGTGTCAAGTTCATGAACAAGAATAAAGTACAAGTCGCTCGTGACAGTATTCCTCAAACAGCCCTAGGGGCAGGGGTGCGGAGTCATGGCCACTGTGTGCATTTAATAGCTATTGTTTCTGAAGGCTTAGCTTTCATTTATTGAGACCCTATCAAACACCCCCACTGTACTATGGGTCATAGACCATTGACAACCACCAGTCAGGGAGTTTTGCTGTGTACTTTTGGTTTTAATGCTGCAGGTGTTTTATGGATGCTTAACCACAGGTTGCTCTGAGACAGACGTTTACAGAAGCCGGCCACAGGCTGGGCTTGTGCACAGACGGGGCCGCTTGGAGGGCGTGGCGTGTGTGCTCCTCCTCCTTGTTCTCTTCTGATGTTCTCCTGACCCTTGCTTCCTTGGGCTGTGCTCCACAGTCAACGTCGCGCCAGAAGCTTTTGCCTTAAGCTCTGATTTGGAGACCAGGCTACATTAGCCTGCTCTTCATTGCTATAAAGAAATACTCAGGACCCACTGCTTAGGAAGGAAGGAGGCTTACTTAGCTGTGGCTTTGGAGGTTTGGGTGGTGGTGTCTGTATCCACTGCCCAGTTCTGGTGGGAGCTCTTTGGCTGCATTACATCATAGTGGGTGACAGGGGTGGCTCTGTGTATAGCAAGAAGTAACCACATGAGAGGCAGGAAAAGAGAGCTGAGTGAGACTGGGCTTCAGCTGCCTGAGAACTGCCAAAGGGCCCAGAGAGAAGGACTTTGACCCTGTCCCTAAGACAGCATCCATTGTGACTTCAGCCCGCCCCATACCTCCTGCTACCTCCACTCTCCGGACCACACTCCTAACACTTGGGGCCCTGGGGAACAGGCTACGGCCAGACACAGCATGGAGCTAAGACAGACGTTAAAACTCTTTCTTTCTCTTTTTTTTGGGGGGGAGGGAACAGGTTGAAATAGGTATGCATAGGAAAAAGATCTAGATTGATATATGCAAAATGTTGATTCTTCTGCTTCATGTTTTTTATATTTTCTATTTAAAAAGTTTGAATCTGTAAAATTATTTTAATAACTGTTTAGACATACATATTTCTTTCTTAACTCAATAGACACTGTGTAGGCATAAGTTGAAAAGTCAGAATGAGAATAAAACAGAGAATTGTTTCTGGTAGACATTTCATTATTCAAAATTTGGGTGTAGCTTCCTAGCTTTTTGGAACCTACTATTGTACACCCTTACCATCTCAGTTTTATTTTACTGAGGATTAAAGCAAGAGTGGATATTGATTTTCCTATGTTGGAACAATCATCACTAGTCATGTACAGAAATGCAGTGAATGTGTTGGGCATATTCCACACATTTTAACTTCCCTAGGTTTAAAGACAATCGTTACTCACCATGCTCTGGAATTTTAAGAACTCTTCCAACAATGCTTTATTCAGAGGCTTATTCAAACTGGAACCCATTCCGGGAGACTTGAACAGTCTTTTGGCAAAAGCCAAATGTGTGGGCTACACAGAGTCCTGAAGCCAGCCCCACCCCAGGGCTGTTTATTCCCAGAAACCAAAGTCAGGGTCACCAACATGAAAACCATCCTGGTTTTGCTTGCTCTCATCAAAGATCAAAGGTGGCTTCTCCCTCCAAAGTCAACTCGCTTGTCCTATGGATCAGATGAGGAACCTGGGTCCCAGGGACAAACATCCTCTGGATGAACTCCTTTCTGACTGTCCCAGTGGTTCGCTGAGTGGGCATGATGTGTATTTTAAACGGTTAGAAGAAACCACGTTACCCAATCACTCGGCTCCTCCATTGGGTGTAGGATGCCCACTAAAGAAGATCTGAACTAGCTTTGGAAGAGACTGAGTCCTCCAAAATGTTTTGCAGTGATCTTTTAACTTCTGTTCTTCTGTTTTGGCAGTGGAATGAGTGGGCTAGTGACTAATTATGCTGCTGTTCACATGGGTACAATTACACAGTCATTTCTTTATCTGTGTTCCCACCAGGTTTAGCAGGTAGCACTTAAAAACAAAGAACCTTGCCATAGTTATTTTATGTCTGCAAGGCTCGGCCCAGAGCTGCCTTAGGGTTTCCAGCCTAGTTATGGGACTGCACTAACTGAGTTTGCATCCTGGTCCTGCCATTGACTGCGCACAAGTAAGTTGATTTTTGTGTAAGTGGCTCAACCTCTCTCTCTTCACTTGTGGAGATGACTGACATTCCCATCCTACAGAAAAAGTACTTAGTATAAAAACTCGTGTAGTAAACATTCAATAAATATTGGCTATCAATGCATATTCAAAAATATGTATTGGAAAAGTCATTTAGGGGAAAGTGAAATAATTGCTACCAGAAAGGAAGCTATCAGCTCTTTCTCTAGTCTAGCCCTCTTGGCTCCTCGGCTCTGCTGTGTCTGCAGCCCAGCGCGACACCATGAAGAAGGGCCAGGGAGAGTGCACTCCCTTTACAGAGCGGTCTGTATTGTCCCACAAAGTCTACACAGATAAGACATGGTCTGCACCCAAAGCTTAGTTTATAAATTTAGTTACATAACTTTTTCCCTGATTAACAGCTAAAATACTCAAGTGCCCCATGAAAACAATTTCCAAGCCAGGCATGGTGACACACACCTATAATCCCAGGGCTCAGGAGGCTGAGACAGGAGGATCATTGTGAATTTGAGACCAAAGTGAGCTTAAGGCCAGTCTGAACTGCCTAGTGAGACACTGTCTCAAAAGACAAAGACAAAAAAAAAAAAAAGAAGAAAACAATTTCCAAGGTTTCCGCCTTTGTGAGGGTCCCAGGGCTGACCTGGTCCATAGGGTCAGATCTTTCAAGCGGCGGTGGGGACAGGGGGTGTGTCCCGCAGTCTTAGAGTGGTTGCTCCTGGCTTCTTAGACTGGCTGCTCCTCCTGCCCAGACAGTGGGATGGATGCTCCAGTGGGGCCCTTTGCTGTCCCTCAGCAGGGCCCAGCTGGAGGCCCAGGGCACTGCACAGGTCCACAAGGTCATGGTGCCAGCCTAGCAGGGCTTCTGCCAGCTGCAACTATGGATTCAGGGCCAAGTCGGCCCTCGCTGCAGGCTGCCGGCCATTTTCCCAGAGCTCTGGCTGTCACTGCACTGCCCCCTCTCTGTTTAATCACTACCTATTTTTAGGAGTTTTTACCCCACACTGGAGCCTGTGCCTCTCTCACGGCCACATTCATTTGCTAAGGTTGCCACAACAAAGTACCAGACTGGATGGCCCAACAACAGGAACGAACTTTTCTCTTGGTTGCAGACACTGGGTGTCTGCAATCAGGTGCCGGTTTCTTGTGAGCCTCCCTCCCTGGCTTGCTGGAGGCTGCCTTCTCTTGCATCTTCACCTGGCCCTGTTGCCAAACACTGTCACTTTCAAGGGTGTGGCTGTTAGTATTTCAACATGTAAAACTTGGGGGGATGCAGCTGCTCCCACAATGCCCACTACTAACTCTGCATTCTTAGGGTAGAAGGAGGTTCTTCGAAAAAGAAACAGAGGAGTGCATGTGGCTGAGGAAGCAGTGGAGCGCGTCCTTCCAAGACAACAGGTGCCCTGGGCTGACCTTACCAAGGTGGACTCTGCTGTCTGTTCAAGCATTTGACATTACTCTGGAAAACTCTGAAGCCCACTCCAAGTCACAGGAGCCAGAGCTCCTCTGGTTGGCACTGGGATGCAGGGCCCTGACCCCCTTCACTTCCCGTCAGCAGTCAGCCCTGACCGGTACAGAGTAGACTCTGCTTCCTGGAGGTCCTAGGTGTCCGGGCTACCTTCAGTACTTTCCCACAGATGCATGGATCATTGTTGTCATTAGCAACCAGGGTGAAGATCACCTAAGGATCCGTAGCTGTAGACAGCTGACTCTGACTGGCACCCAGCCGGGCCCCACCCCTAAGGGTCTGGAATGAGATTCCGAAGGCTGCTGCGTTTCTCCACCGTGCTTCTTTTTTGAGATAGGCTTGCTAATCACCCTGCTCAACTGTGACACCCAAGAAAAGCTGAGTGGGTAAAGTTATATGCAGCCATCCTGTGACCTCTGTGCACATAGCAGGTCAATAAAACTCGGGCAGAATGACAGTGACAGCTGCCTTGTGGCATTCAGAGGGAATTGAGCAGTTAGTTCTGTTTGGGAGCCTTGGGGACCTGTATATCATTACAGCCTGGCTGTGCAGAGAGACACCACATAGCTCACACTCAGTGAAGAGAGCGAGCCTGAGCTGCGCAGGGTCTCTTTGGGGATACCTCAAGGCCTTGCAGAGCCTCTGCCACCAGCCTTCTCCACGCTGTGACCTCCTGGCCAAGGCTCTGCTTTCCCTTTTGCTGTCCCTCACTGCAACACTGGCTTTAGCAGCTGGGGCAGGACGATCTCCCAACCTTGAAGGAGACTGAGAAGAGCTACAGGACAGGGAGATGCGATGGGGGCTGGGAAGTCCAGGGTCAGTGCCAAGGACAAGGACCCCAAGAGGATGCTGTTGTCGAAGAGGAGGCAGAAATTTTCCTCCTGGGATGACACTCTGCTCTCTGGCAAGGACCCCCGGTCCCTGCTGAAGAGAGGCATGCGCCATGTCAGCTTCAGTTTGGTCACCAAGGGCATGACAGACATTCCCGACTTTCTGTGGGGCTTGTCAGAGGTCCAGAAACTCAATCTGTCCCACAACCAGCTGCGGGTTCTACCTCCCGAGGTGGGTAGACTGACTCGGATCGTGGTCCTGAACATGTGCGGGAACCGGCTCAAGAGTCTGCCCAGGGAAATCAGCCGCCTGCAGAGCCTCAAGGTGCTGTTCGCCAACATGAACTGCCTGACTGAGGTACCAGCCGAGCTCAGCCTGTGCCGAAGCCTGGAGGTGTTGAGTCTGTCCCACAACCGCCTGTCCCAGCTTCCTGCCAGCCTTGCCGACCTCTCCAGACTCCGGAAACTGAACCTCAGCAACAATGACTTCGTGCACATCCCTATCTGTGTGTTTTCCTTGAAGGAGCTGGACTTCCTGCACGTGGGCTCCAATCGCCTGGAGAACGTCGCTGAGAGCATTCAGTGTCTGGCCAGCCTGCAGATCTTTATCGCGGAGAACAACAACATCCACTCCTTCCCCAGGTCGCTGTGCCTTGTCAGGAGCCTGGAACTGCTGAATCTGAACAACAATGACATCCAGACCCTACCAGAGGAGCTCTACTTGCTGTGCAGACTGGGAAGGATTGCGTGGAATCCTATGGACAAAGGGCTCCACATTTCCCATAATCCACTGTCCAAGCCCCTGCCTGAGCTGGTAGAGGGTGGCCTAGAGATGCTCTTTAGCTACTTGAAGGATAAAAAGCACAACTGACATGGACTGTTTGGAGAGGAGCTGGCTCACGCGGATCCTGAGTATGGGTTCTTTCCAGTCTAGGCTCGTCCTTGTGCTCTCAGTGTGAGTGGATGGTTTTTTTTGGTTTGCTCAGTTGTTGAGCGACTGTCTGTGGGAGGTGTCTGTGGGAGGCATCTGCTTTTAACCCTGTATGTTCTCAGTGACCCCAGGATAGCATGTTCATCTCATTCTAATTAGGCACTGAAGCAGGCTTTTGGTTTTTGCCAGAGAGAGCATTTCAGGTGGTTTTACCCTTGAATCAGAGGCAACCTACAGACCGGTGGCAAGAGCAAGACAAGTTTCTGGGCCAGCTGCTATGCAGGAGCCTTGGGACCAGAGGCCAGGATGGAGCTGGGCTCCAGGTTGCCAAGGACCAAAACAGGCAGAGACTTTTCTTGGGGTTTTGGGGGAAAACCATAGCAGTTTTTCCTTTAGCAATGCCCACAGGGCAATGATGAGGCTGCCCTGCGTAAGCCTGCTGGTATCAGGAGTGGCGTGACGGTTTTCAGATAATAAAGACAAACTGACTTCGATGTGTAGTTTCTACCTGCTTTCCCAGTTGTATCCCTCCAGGAGGAACCTCACTGTACTTTGCCAGAAATAACGGTCCATCGCCAAATCTCCCTGTTCTAAATTTGCTTCCTGCACTTGCCTGCTCAGAAATAAGCTGATCACTGGGCAGGAGCAAGGAGGTAAGGTGCAGATAAGTCACAGGCTGGAAGTGACTACCTTTACCAGAAAGGGCAGTGTAGAAAAGGGGTCTTTGTTGTTTGGCTTTCACATCTGGGCATTTCAAAAAATGAGTTTAGTGACATTTGGAAGCTTTTTACACAAAAGTCTCTGTTTTGCTTAAGTCTGTTTTGCTTTTGATTTTAAGAGGACACAGCTGTTAGTTAGAGACATCAGCAGGCGGTGAGAGTGCTCCGGCGCCAGCCTCACTGGATCTCTCTGCTTCCAAGCAGCCGGGTCGCAGGACCTGAATGTCTCCTCAGGGTGAAAGCCAGAACGTGAAGGCAGCAGGAAGGAGGCAGAGGACTCTGGGCTGGAAGCCTGGGAGGAGTAACAAATGTCCTGTTCTTTCTATCAGGCTGTGTGGGGTTCGGGGCAGGAGACAGAGCCATGTGGGTTTCTCCCATGTGCAGTGAGTCATGAGCCCGGCTAACACGAGATTAGAGCAAGAACAACACACTGTGGCGTAGACCAGCCTGTGTGCCAAAGTCTCAACACGGAAAGAACAGTAAGCAAAGATCACAGTTAGATGCATACGCCGAACCCTTCACTTCCTGCAGCCGCCTGACTCTCACCGCCATCCCTGCCCCCTCCCCTTGGAGAGGATAGCGGCAGGAGGGTGATGCCCAGCTCATCTGAAGTGTCTGAGTTTAAGCAGTCGTAGCATGCAGCTACCTTCCTATTTTTTAAAAAGCTGCTCCAGGGGAGTCCAGATAGCTTGTTCATAGGAGTGATTTTTCTCAACAGACCCCAAAGTCAGTTCTCCGATCCTGAAAGAAGGAAGCCAAGTCCTGCTATAATCATCTGGTTCTATAGCTCCATTTGCACATTTGTGCATGGGCTTCTCTGTGAGCCAACACAAACGGATCTTACCAGTATGGCAAGAGGGCTGCTAGAGAAGTCGCTTCTAAAATCCACTCCAGCAGCAATCAGAGAGCTGCTCATCCCTGCAAGGCCCACAAAGGCATGTGTCCAAATCCTCGCCCGCCCGAGTTAGCTTGTGGAACTGAGGCTATTTAAAGTTCTCGATGGAATTCTCCCTTGACTCTTGAGTCAGCGGGACCTTGTGGGGTGAGATTTCCTGAGCAGAAGTGGGCAGGGCACTCACGGAGGCTCTGGCAGAAGCACACACAGCTGTCAGACAGGCACTGCGCGTGCCAGGATTGTGTCTGCTCGCGCCTGCTGCGGCCGAAGCCCTTGTGCTCTCTACATTTCCATGACCTTGCTGTGGGCAGAGTGTGGGGAGGACAGCAGCACCGCACCCTTCCTGCTGAGCGATCACTTTATTCTCTCTCCCAGCCTCTCTCTCAGCCACTCAATCCCCCAGTAACCCTACTCCAGGGAATAGAGGCAACCACATTTTGAAGGTGCCCCAAGAGCATACTACACTTTATATGAAAAAAAAAAGCTGATATCAGTCTGACTGCCAGCTTCCATGGGTGTTTCTCAGAAATAGAGCAGCAAGGTTTTCTTTGTGAACGCCCAGCACTGACAAATCACAAAAGTGTAGTCATGGACTGTTGTGCTTTAGATATTGATTCTCTGTGAACTGTGAAGTTTACTTTTTATTGATAAAGGGAAGTGCTGAGCAACACACTGGTTAACCTGCTTAGTTATTCAAAATACTAACGTGTAGGGAATTTGATGTGAGCTTCAGGGTCTTTGCTGTCAGATTCCCCAGTTTACTGACTGCCTGGGAAGGCTGCTTGCTTATCTTTTGTATGTTGGCTGCTACCACAACCAAGTAATTTCCAAATATCCTAGAGCTCCTGGAATCAATGCTCAGTGGATGGCTACATTGACCAAGGAGTGTATTTAGTCAAAGAATATGAGCTAATTGGGTGCTTGAAATGGGGGTCTAGTGATGATATTGTGGTTTCCATGTCACCCGGCCCTCAGCACAGAGGGATGTTGGTATGCATTCAGAAATACTTTTTTGAAGAAATTCAAGCTTATACACACACAAGCAAAAAAAAAAGAAAATGCTAAGAAAAGAAGACTATGAAAATACACATCTGTTCAAGGAATAATACTGCTAAGTGCATCACACTGCTGTGTATTGGAAAGAAAAATGCAATCATCACTGAGCTTGTTGTCTTGATACATGGTTAATAGGAGCAATATACTCCATTCCCGGGCTTTGGGCAATAGACTGCCTTTCTGTGGCAACCAAAGATAGAGTGACTTCACCGAGCACCTGGATTTCACGATGAAGCCATGCAAGCTATGGGGAAGAAAGGAAAGAGGGCGTGCTGCCACTGTTTGTAGGAGCACACTAAAAGAAACACTCTTCTTTTGGCACAGATCCTTGTGTTTTGGAAGTCCACCTCATATGCTACAAAGCACCTGCTGAATACACATTGTGATTGCCAAGCTTAAGAAACAGGAAGATTGAGTGACTGTGGGCTCAGGCATTGGAAACATGTTCAGGTATCAGTAGTCTGAGATTCTTGGGCTGGGTGAGGCCGAAAGCTGGGCTCAGTGGTTTCTTCTGTAATATACATGGGCTTGGGGGGTGTATGTGTCCCTGGTCTAGATGGAATCACTGATGTTCTGTTGCAAAAGGTTTTACTTGAACATGAATTTGGAAAATTACCTAAAACTTAAACAAGCAAGAGAGCAAAATTCAAGCTGCTAGATTAAACTTATATGGGATACTAAATACATACTAAATGATGCCATCAATATCTATGACATCAACGTCCAAGTGCTTTCTAGTTTCCCATCCCGGGAATTATTTTCAGCGCTTTATAACATATGTGTGAGAAACACAAAATCCTCACCCTAGATTTAATGTGCAAATAAATCACAGTACTTTTGATATAACTCTTAATTATGATTAATCCAGGAACACCAAAACTCAGCTCTTTTATATAGTTTAAGAAAATAAATTAAGATTCGGAGCACACAAAAGCTGTTATAAGCAATAATGGGAACAGAGGAAAAATATTCTACAAGTGTTCTTTTTAAATGACTCATCAAGTTACATGTTGAATCCAAAACATTACTAAAGGGAAAAAAAAGCATTTGAGCGGAAAAAGAGGATAGCGTAGTAACGACCAAGTGAAGCAGGAAGGGCGCACAGCGAATTTGCAGGGGCCGAGGATTCATTAAACAAGTGGAACTGAGAGCGATTAGCATGAAGCTTGCTTTGCAGATTTTTTAGTAGTGTCATAGGAATCAACTTGAAAGGAGAGAGCTTGTTTCCTGCTGCTTCTCGGCTTGCTTTTTATTTTAGCACAGGACAGAAAGTAAAAGGCCAACTGGAGTGGTCTCACAGTACTTAGAGGAGTGCACATTACCACCAGTGCGGGGTGTTGGCTTTGACCGGTGGGAGCCATGCTCTGTGGTCCCCAGTGCCTTGTGCTCCCCAGAAGTCAGAGCAGTGGGCATGCCACCGTGGGGAGCTTCCTTGTTCCGTCTGGTATCCTGAGGCCACGCCTGCCACCCTGGGCACGTGCATGCACAGGAGAGCAGCTTCTACAGGGTCATGGGAAAGTTCTGGACTGAGCTGAGCATGTGGAGTGCCCCGAGCTGGGGACACCAGCACGGGACACACTGCTGCTCCCCGGTGCTCCGAGGTCCATGGCAAAGAAATCACGGCTGCACTAAACACGAGACAGCTGCCTTGGGAGATGGTAGACAGCCTGGATACATTTGGGTGCGATTACAGAACGACAGGGGATGGGCCATTTTATTATGGTATATTGTTATTGTTGTTATTTTATTACTGGTTATTGTTGCTAATTCTTTACCGTGTCTAATTTATAGATAAACTTTATAATAGACAAGTCTGTGTAGGAAACAATAGTACATGTAAGATTCATTATTGACCACAGTTTCGGACATCCACTGAGGGGCCTAGAAAGGACAACTACTGTATGTCAGAAAATGGAGAAAAAGCAAAGCAGGAAGAAAGAGCAGAGGCATTTGCTCCAAAACATTCAGAACAGTAGCTGAGAAGGTCATGTTTGGGCAGAGGCCTGGAGTAGTGAGGATATGGCCAGAAAGATTTTTCAGGAAGAAATATCCCAGGCAGAAGGGAAATCATGCAGAAAGGGAGCAGTGTACCTGAGGCGTCTGTGGAGCCCGAAGGAGGCCAGCGTGTGAGCGGAGTGAGTTTAGGGGACAGTCATGAACCACGGTGCTGCTGGGAAAGGCGCCTGTAAGGCTTTGGGCCATTGAAGGGCTTTGGCTTTGCTCCAAGTCACGGGAGGTTGGAGGCAGAGAAGAGACCTCCATCCTAGGTTGCTTTTCAGATGAGTGACTTGAATTGCTGGGCTGAGCAAAGGCTTTGGTGGCAGGAGGGGCGGCAGAGAGATTCGGGAGGAGTCTGCTGCAGCGTTCTGGGCAGCAGGTGACAGATGAACCCGGACTGTGTGCTGAGGTGGGGGCCCCTCAGGGGGCAGCAGCAGGGACTGCCCAGCACTGCGTACGCAGTGGGGCAGGACCCAAACAACAGCAGTGTGCTGGACACAGGCACCTGGAAGGAGAAATTACTGCTGACCGAGGGTGAGAGTCAGCAGAGATGGTCAGGAGTGCACCCTCCGTGTGCCAGGTGTGAGATGATCAACTGACTGTCAGATGGATCTACTCAGAGGATGACTTTCAGGTCCAGGAGAAAATTCTGGATCAGGGTGAGATTTAGAAAAACATATAGGAAAGGGTAAAAGAATAATAGTGCCCATTTTGAAGGGTTTGAATAAAAATGGTGATTGTTCTCCTGTATGTGATGACACTTGAAGTGCTATGCCGAGTCATTTGAAAATTTTCTGTAGTGCTGAGTTTTTGCTGCCCAAATGAGATATTACTGTATCTAGATCCCACACCTGCACTTGTGAAAATCCTTGAAATTATTGGTTGCAGGGAAGAAAGGCGTTCTCTCACGGCACACATCTGAGCTGGAAGGAACGTGAGTTCCCGGTGAATGTTACATCCTATCTGTCTCCCGCTGCTGACTCCCCGCCCCCACCGCCGGCGGCTGTTTTCCTGGCCATAGCTGGCAGAGCCACACCGGTATCGCACAGGGGCCGTGATTCAATTCATCAGACGAGTTTCCGTTCATCTTCCTTTCCCCCCGTTCTCCATTTTGAAGTGGCCTGTCACAGGGTCTACCACTAAGTTTTCAAATTTCATGTTTAAAGTAGAGGAAGGGATAGCAAAACCAGCAGTCGCATCCTGTTTCCTCTTAGAATTCTCAGTAGGAAGTTTTCCTTCCATTTATCCTTCTGATAAACACAGCGTGGAACCGGAAGTTGGATAAACAGGATTCAGGAGCTGCCTGCACGCTTTTTCCTAGCCGTGCCCATGTTTACACCCTCTGCAACCATGTGGCCCGTGGGGATCCCCGTTATTCCTGCTGCCTTGTGTATTCTTCTGCATTTCTCGTCTGAGTGATTTATCTCACCCACTGATGCAGAAATGGAAAGTCCTTCTTTTGCAGCTCTAATGAAATCATCTTTTGTTTTGACCTGGCTTTGCGTGGTGTCCGCAGACAGGGAAACCACGAGAGGTACTCCGGGAGGGCTGGGGGTGGGCGTGGTGTTGGAGAGGCGGAGCCGCCCTGGCTGCCCTCCGCCTCCCACCCGTCAGGAGCGGGGCCTTCCCTGTCCCAGGCAGGCCGTGAGCCGTTCTTTTCACTGTTTTGTTTTTACGCAGGATATCTGAAGGAAAATAAGACAAAATGATGAGCACTTCCCAAAATCAAAGAGGAAATTCTACAGCATGTGTGAAATCACTTTTTTCACATCTTGGTCAAATGTTCTGATTGTTGTTTGTTCCTTGCTAAGCCGAGGAGGAACTCGGCTCTCCTGGTTGAGACAGCAGAGGGGCGGAGCCCGCGCGGAACTGTGCCTTCTCCCCAGGAGTAGCTTCTCTGCTGGTGCCTAATGATGACAGTTTTTTCTACCTTGCAGTTGCACGTCCTAGGGAGACAGAAATATGAGGAATAATTTCTGATTTGATCCTCGCTGTTCTGTTCACATATCTCTGCAGTTTAAACACTCTACAAACTTGCTAGCAGTTTATTTTAAAAACTATACTTTGGGAAAATGAGAGGCCAATGGGAAGAGAAAGAAACTTAAAATCATACATTTGCAGATCTCTGTGAAACATTTGGAAGGTGATTCACTGATTTGACTGGGCTTGTAGCACTGTGTAAAGCTACATTTAGGGGTGTGGTAAGATGATTTCTGAGCTAAGACACTATAGCTCTGTGGCATGGCTAGTGTCACGGTAAGCAAATATCTACCTCAGAGAATATAAAATTTGTCCTAGTTCATCTTTAATTTTAGAAAAGAATGATGAGTGTTTCTGTCCGCTAATTAAAATGGCAAAGCCACAGTGAAGAACATAAAGGTAATTAAAAACTCATAGCATCTATCAGCTTTGAACACACAATCTTTGTGATACGTTAAACCTAGAGGATTGATGTAATTTTAAACTTTGTGCCATGATGAGACTTTATGTTATCACACCAGTTCAGTCTTTAAAATTTGAATTTTCCTATGATGTAGTGATGCCATATAACGCAGAGAACTGCCCATCAGTGTGATACCCAAGATAATCAAAACAGTTCATTCTATCTCATTCCATAGCTTAAGGGATAGCCGAACATTTCAGATTCTTTGTTTCTAATGCGGCCGGGCTAACATCCATCTGTCCATTGGTCTCAGACTCTAGAGAAAGTAGAATAAACCTGAACCTCTTTCCCATGTGCGCACTCAGGAGCACAGGGCTCACGGGCACAGCCTAGTCCAGGCTGCTGGCCTCTTCATCTTTCCTTTTAGAATATGACCCTCCTCTCATGTGCTTTGTCTTGGCAAGAAGTGCTTCCACCCACGGGGCAGTCAGCACCCCTCCTGCCAGCATCTCCCGGCCACCCCCCAAGTCCACCCCCAAACCCTCCTCACTGGACGTCCCGGCCCTGCTGTCCAGCTGCCTCCTCCCCACTCCAGTGTGGACCAAGGGGGTCACAGTGCAAACTGGATCGTGGGACACCTCTCCTCCAAACTGGGGAGTGTGTCCTGTGAGAACATGTGACTTCCTCATGCCTCCCGCACATCCCATGAGCTCTGGCTCTGGTGACGGTGGTCACTGTCCACACACTGCACTTACCCTCAGCTTCCTCCCACAGGACCTTCAAACACTGCCCCATCCCTGGAGTGATCCTGGCTAAAGCCTCCACCCTTCAGGGTCCAGCTGAAACACACTTTCTACTGTTCCCTCGTAGTACTCACCGTGACTGCAATCCCATGTCTGTGGGCATGTGTGTGTCGTTAATTAATTAAATCCCACACATATATCTACAATTAAATGTCATTGCATTACTTGCATATATTTGTGTGTATAATTAAATGTAATGAAATTACATGCATGTATGTACTTGCATGTGTATATAATTAAATGTAACTACCTTGTATGTATACACAGTCGGAATTTGGTACTGGATTGCTTTGAAATGCTTCGAATTTGGTGCGCTACACTTTTTTTAGTACATGTTTGCAGTATACTAATGATGAGTACGTTGAGAGTGGGAAGTCAGTACACATACATAACACATCTTAATTCTTTTTAAACTCCACCTCCCCTGTCTCTTCGTTCCCCTACCCTCTTGCAAAAGATCATCTTTTATGTTTTTCTTTAATTTATTTATACTTTTGTATTCTTTTTTGTTTGTGTTTTGTTTTGATTTTTTGAGACAGGATCTTACTTGTAGCCCACGCTGGCCTGGAATTTTCAGCAATCTTCCTGCCTCGGCCTTCTGAGCACAGGGATTATAGGCACACACCACCATACCTGACTATGTTTTTTTAAGAATATGGCTTAAGAGAAATCATGAGATAGTTAAGCTTGTGTGTCTGATTTATTTCACTTAACATTATGGTTTCAGGTTGCACCCATTTCCTTACAGATGATGCAAGGAGGCCTATAATAGCAAAAGCAATCCTAGGCAACAAAGACAGAGCAGGATTTCTCACAATCCTGGATTTCAAGTTATATTACAAAGCTACAGTGATAAAATCAACATGGCACTGGGATAGAAACAGACATGCGGCACAGTGGGGCAGAATAGAGGATGCAGAAACAGCCCAGGCACACTCAGCCATCTGATCTTCAACAAAGGGACCAAAAATGTCTGCTGGAGGACAGACAGCAAATGGCTGTGCACATGTGGAAGACTGAACCTAGATCTGTATCTCTCACCATGGCCTCTGCATTTTGACTCAAAAATTTTGTCCCAGTGTGTGTGTGGTATTCAACACGCACCCTAGAACATGTGGGTGCCGATTGCCTTATACCCTCTCCAGCCAAGACAGTGTGGTAATGTTTGTTTTTGGTACTCCTTGTGTCTCCTGGAACCAGTTAAAGGTGGGTGTGAAGGTAGCACTGCGTATGTGTTCCACGTTTCGTGTATGTGTATGTTTGGTGTAATTCAATGCTTCATGAATACAAGGAGACAAATGTGACTGACTGTTACTTGTGTGGGGTCTGTCTCCCACTCCACACCAGCAGGCAGTGTATCAGCCCCTTCTTGCCCTGATGTTACCCAGCACAAAGCACCTTTTCCAGCCCACACTAAGTAACTAATGCAATGTGTTTAGTGCTTTCATAGCCAACGATTGGAAATCATGAATCTGTAAATTGTGCCTTAGTTGAAGTTGTTTTCTCCCTCGACTGCCATGTTAAGGAATGCATACCTTTCAGTGTGAGACAGAGCTGCGTTCCATTTAAGAGTTCCAGCCCAGAGAGCCAAAGAACAAACACTCAAAATACTCATGACTTATTTAGGTTAACTTTAACGTTAACAGCACATGCATAATTTAACTTGCATTCCTGAGTTAAATAAATAAATGATTAGCTTGGGGGCCCGCACAGCCACCATAGCAGTAGCATCTCCTTCACTGTTTGTTTGGGAAAGGACATTATCTAGTTGTTGCAGTTAAGTTACATATGTTTCCTGCTGGATGTGTGAGAAATAAATAACAATCATGACTAAACAATAAAATAACACAAGGGTAAATGGCACTTACTGAGTACGTCCCAGGAGTCAGGTGTGCTTAAATCTCACCAGGTCCCTGTTACAGGGTTACCTTTGCTATTACCTTTTACAAGGTTGGGCTCGAGATGCAGCCAGCTGAAATCACTTGTCTATTCATGACTGATGGAGCTGGGCCTTAACCAGGCCTGGCTCCTGCCCGCTGGACCGCGCTGACTCCAACGTGCTTCCCTGGTCACCAGGAGGGCATCGCGACGGTGACTGCTGAGCTGGCCCCGTCCCTGTCTCCCTGCATGCAGAGTTCTAATGCAGAGCTTCATAAGAAGAGATGTAGTGAGAGAGCTGAGCGCTGCCGATGGCTTCACTCCGCTGCTCTCCGCGTGCACGCTTGGCCCAGTGCTGCTGACAGCCAGTCCTGACAGGGCCACCGTGGGTCCTCCTCTGGCAAGCCGGAAAAGCAGGGAGGTGGGCTACACTGGTCACTCTGCGGTCGCTTACCTTTATTCATCTTTACGGACACTGCTAGTGGGTTCTCCTTTCCATCCCAAGAGAAGTGCGACAAGAGTGAGCCTGTGGTCACCTGTCAGGCAAAAGGGTCCCGCGGGCAGCTCGGACCCATCGATCAGGCCCGTGCCGCCACCGGGAAAGGGCCCAAGAGAGTCAGCGCGGCCTGAAGCTAGAGGAGTTGAGGGACAAGAGCTGGAGGGATGGGCAGGGTCTCCTCTTGGAGTGGATCCACGTGCTGGGGAGCCGAGTGGACCAGGAGCTCTGAGCAGGGTCCACAGCTTATTCTGGGAGTGCCTGTGCCTCAACACCCTGCTCTGCTCCGTCCCTTCTCTCCTGTGGGGTCCCTGCTGCCATAGGGAGAATGGCTTTATCCTGAAACAAAACCACTGTGTTCCCCAGGAAAAACAGCATCAGTCTTATGTGGCATCAGGATGGCCTGAAGTTAAATTCTCGAAGCAAGGACTCTACTTTCGCTGCAAAACAGGCAGCCCTGTCTCCTCCAGGACTGTGTAGCTGTATGAGGTCCAAACACAACGTACAGAGCAACGCCGCCACCAGGCCTGGGTGCACCTAGGGGTCTGCTCTGGGCTTAAGGGTGGCGCCTTTCTTGGCATTTACTGAGAAAGAAGTCCCCCTTTGAGGACATGCTGGAGCAGGGTCCCCACCTTGGCCCTATGTCCTATCCTTCCCCCTCAGGCAGAAGCTGGGAGCTGTGCCCCTGTGTAGACCCTGTGCATGACCTGCCGCTGCCCACACTGGGCAGCATGACACCACATCCCACCCCTTCGTCCTTCTTGGCGTTAGATCTGCCCACCATCCTCACAGAGATCTGTCATTTCTGATTCAGACAAACCTTTGGCTGTGGTAGTGACATTTCACTGATTGCCGTTCCCAATGAACAAATACAAAGGTTTTTACATGGATTTCAGCTGTAGGGACTGTTGCAATAGCAGGCTGTGAAAATCCAAGAGAGCTGAAGGCCCACTGTAGACATCCACTCGACTCTTGCATCGCGTGTTTGATGCCCCTAAAAGTGACAGCAAATCAAGGCTGCAATGAAACAGTAAACAGCTTTCACATAGGTGGCAGCTCTGGCATCTCAAGCTGCAGACAGGATGTGGATTGAAAGGCTGGGAGTGATGGATGATGTTGGCGGGTCCCAGATGGGTTGTTGGGCAGCTACACAACACATGCTTTTTGCTGTGTGTTTAGAGAGGAAGGCAAAACAACAACACGTAAGAGCAGGGCAAAGTTGAACTCAGCCCCTGTGCCTTCTGTGCTCTGAGAATCCTTGAAGGAACAGCTTTGGGTGCTGGCTTTGGCTTGGGTCCCCTGCCCTCCTTTGAGTCCCCTCCCCTCTGCAGAGCAGAGCTGTCCTGGCCGCCCTGCTCTACTGGGGTCAATGTCACTCACCTCACCTACTCGCTGTACCTTTAAGTTACAGAGCCATGGAGTGGATCCCTGTCTGTCCTCCCCTGCGCTTGTTTACATGTCAGACAGGCTGATCCTCCAACTGCACGGCCTCCTCCTGTGGCCTCCATCGCAGCTCTACCCAGGCCCAGTGCGGGATGCGCCTGCCAGGGACGCCTGTGAGCGACCATAGCCCCCAATCGGGGGGCCAGAGTCTCTTGTGTCTTCTGGCACGTTGTGAATGCCACACAGATGTGGGTGAATTGCTGGCCCGGTACTGTGGCTGCCTAAAATATCTGCTCACATGTGGCCAGTGGACCGGCTGTCACCACACAGTGCAGGGGATTTTCCAAGTCTACTTGAAGGCTGGAGTTAATATTGTTGGATAAGACCAAGCCTCTCCTTTTATTTCAACTAAGTCAGGCCATCAAAGGGCCTTCAGATACAATCTAGCTTGCTGCCTGTTTGTGTAAGTTTTACACTGTTTTGTTTGTATAGATAAAGCTTTATTGCAACACAGTCACAGTCATTTTGTTGTGTGTTGTTTATTGCAGCCTTCATATTACAACAGAGTTGAGTAATTGCAGAGACCTAAGTGGCCTAGAACACCTGAAATATTTGCCTGAACTCCTGAAATATCTGACTCTTTCCAGAGAGTTCACCAGTTTCTGAACTGCCTCACTGAGGTCTGTGCTTTTAGGGCTGCAGGTGCTGCAATATATAAAGGAAAGAGGTTTATTCTGTCTCTCAGTTCCAGCAATATGAGATCACAGGCTGGCTCTGACTACATGCTGCCTCACACATGAAGGAAAAGCAGAAGGGACAAAAGAGGGTAAATAAAGAAGAAAAGACAGGGGGGACACAGCAGCTTAGTAAAATTTGCTCCCAGAACTGAGCCCACTTCCTAAGAAAGACAGGAATCCGTGGACACAGAGCTGTCATGACCCAAGCACTTCCCAGAGGCCCTACTTCCCAACTCTGTCACTTTGGGAATGGAGTTTCAGCATAAGTTTTGGTGGGGACCAAGACACCCCAACAGGAAACCCTCAACAGGGAGCCCCGAGGATGAGCACTGAAGGGCAGAGGGGTCGCAAAGAGTGCCGATCTTCCCCAAAGAGGTGGGTGCATGCCATGTACACTCCCTTATGCTATGCTTTTTCCTATACGTGCACCTGTATGAGAAAGTTTAATTTATAGAGTAAGAGTAACAATAATTAACAATAACAGAACAGTCGTAACAACACACTGTAACCGAGTTGTGGAACCTGCTTGCCCGTCCCTCTGCCTCTCCTCTCTTTCCCTTTTCCTTTCCAGGAGTGCAGGTGGTGTCGCAGGAAGGCATCACTCATGCCACAGGCAGAGTGCGTGGGGCGATATGAGAGTTCATTACACTACTCAGAATGGCAGTTTAGAGCACATGAATCATTTATTTCTGGAATTTCCCACTCATACATTTGGACTGCAGCAGTCCTAGGTGACAGAGACCATGACAAGCAAAACTACAGACCACAGGGGACTACTGTACCCGCTTCCCCACTTACCACACAGTGGTAATATTTTGCTCATATTTTGCATTTTAATTAGCTCTTTTTAAAAAGATTACATAAACATGTTTTACAATTTCCTTATAGTCTGTTCAGTTTTTATCAATATAACACAGCCCACGTTTGCACAACCACACTATTTTCTGGCTCAGACCTCTCATCGGGAAATCCCATTCTTTTTTAACTACTGTGCATTATTTTGAATTTGAATTTTTGGGTATGGTATGTTAGTGATTATTGAAAAGTATTTTTAGGTTTTATTTACTTCAAAAATATCTTTGTTTTATACTTTTAAGTGGGATGGTTTTCAGGGGAGGTGGGATGCTAAGGCTTGAACCCTGGGCCTCACACAGGCAGGCAAGAGCTCTACCTCTGAGCTGCACCCTGGCCCCAAGTGATATTTTTAGCAGCTATGTGAGTCTGGGCTGGCAGTGTCTTTGCACATTACAACCTTTTCCACTGTGTATTATCTTCCATTGCTGCTTTTGAATAGTCAGATGTCAGTCTAATTGCTAATTCTCTCTACACAATGTTTTTTATTTTTTTTATTTTTTTTTTATTTATTTATTTTTTTTCGGCACTGGGGATCGAACTCAGGACCCTGCGCTTGCTAGGCAAGTGCTTATTCCACTGAGCTATATCCCCAGCCCTTACACAATGTTTTTAACCTGAGACTGACTTCCTGATTTTTCACATTTGTCTTTGTTCTTCACTCTCATTGTGATGTTTTCTTAATGTTTTATTTTAATTTATCAGGATTCATTAGCTTCTTGGATCTCTGGGTTGACGTTTTTGTCAGTTCTGGAAAACGACTAGCAGTTATACGGTTGCCTCTATTCTAACCAGCCTTTCTACAGCTCCATACAGTGCTTCTTAGAGTTTTCTCACTCTATTTTACATCTTAACCTCTTTGTCCTCTGTTTCCTATATTTTTTCACTGTAGGTTGAAATCTGGAAAATTTCTTTGAGCCTATTTCCAGTTCATTAATTTCTTTTCATCAGAGTCTTGATAAGTTAAACAATATGCATCACACTTTTGTTTTAATTATATTTTGAATTTCTAAAAATTCTTATTATTCTTATTCTAACCTGTTAGGTTTCTCTCCTGCTCTTTCCTTAGTAATATTCTCAGTTCTTTTCCATTTCATTTAACAGATTAAAGCTACTTATTTTATGCCTGCTCTGGTTTTAATGTGGTTTGTTCCCCCAAAGGTTTATGTGTGGTTAGCTTGGTTCCCAGTACGACAGCATTAAGAGGAGGGGAAACCTTTAAGACATGATGTCTGGTGGAAGATAGTGAAGTCACTGGGAACCATAACCTCAGATGAAATTAATGCTGGCCTTAAGGGGTCAGTTCCCATGAGCAGGAGTTCTCACACAAAGGACACAACTGGTCCTCCCAATTCTCTGCTGTCCTGTCAGCATGTGACCACTAGATGTCAGACAGCTGCCTTTGTGATACCACCCACCACAAGGTCCTTACCAGAGCTAAGCATGTACTAGCATTACGCCTTTGGAATTTCAGCTAAGTAAACCCCTTTTGTTTATATATTAACCAAGTCAAACATCTTGTTGTAGTACCAGAAAACAGATTAATACAATGTCTTGTCTGACAATTCAAATATTGAATACCTTATTCTTGATGAACTAGTTCTGTGCTGTTGCCTTGTCTGTAGGCCTTATTCCTCTGCAGATTTTGTGAATTTTGATTGTGGAGCTTTAGCTGAGAGAAGCCTTTGAAAGGACAGAGGGACAAGGAGGACATGTATTTGTTTCTGTGGGTCCTCAGGTGGTCTGCTGTGAGTAGAGACATTCTGGAAATGTCATCTTACATCTGTAACTTTTAGGTGACTTCTTGTGTGTGTAACACGAAAACAGTTTAAATTTGAGTATATCTTGCTAACATTCCATAACTTAATATGGAACAAAATGTCTATGGTGGTTGCTCTGCTTAGACTATTAGATGTTCATTAGAGAACATTAACTGAAACAGAGAAGCACCAGGAGTAAAGTTAGCATCGCCTCTAAATGCACCATCCAGAAGTGACCACAGTTCGTGTCTTGATTTATCAACTTTTGCCAGTTGGGGATGTGCCAGTCTATTTTTAGTCAGAAAAGCACTGTTGCAGTTACATTTATTTGGGAAGAGATAATTCTTCTTCTCAGATGTGAACCTCAGGATAACATTTTTTTTCCTTCCTTTGTGCTCTGAGGCCATTGGAGATCAGTTAACTACTTGTAAGTTGTACTACATTCTTCAGTAATCTCTCCTGGTGGATCTAATCAAAAGAATCCACTCAGAAAACTACAAGGGCATCATACCTGAAGGAACAGTGCCTCTCAGTGAAGGGCAGTGAGGTGCTCAGCTGTGAAGGGTGAAGGCCACACAGCAATGACACTGCCATCACTCAATGCCACTGTAGGTTGTGTGTGAGCTACAGCTGACAGAAGGATAAAGCTAGGGCTAGGGATGGACAGCCACTGTGTTTTACACATAAGACTCTATTAAGCCTCGCACATGAGCTCAGGTGCCGTGGGCCTGAGGCTCCTGTCTCTGAGCAGCACTGCATACTTGTAGGCCCCATGGAAAGGCTTGGGCTGGCCATCTTTACTCTTGCAGATGGACCGTGGCATACAGAGCTTTTTATCCAAGTTACTAAAGGTCTCTGAAACAGGATGAAAGTCACATATTGATCTGGAGTAGTTTGGCCCACTACCGCCTGAAAGAAAGCCTTTTAGAGCAAACACAGACCCAGTTTCCAGGGAGGTGGTACTGGAAGGGGTACTAGACTCTGGGGAAGAATTCCAGTGAAAGAACCCATGGCCACAGACCCCAGCAATACCAAGGAAACTTTGAACCCCCCCCCATTGCACTTCACTGAGCAGAAAGATGATGTGGTTTTTAGCTCCTTCAGCGAGCAGTTCTAGGCAAATGTACCACCCTTGCCTCTGTAGGGCCAGGGTGTTGTGCTCTACTGGGCTTGAATAGGATTTCTTTCTATGACAATAGGGCAGGCTTGAGTGCTTCTTAGGTGTAAACCTAAGAACTGAGCCAGCAACTTCCTAGCTAGGTGAACTTACAAGTGGTACTTGAGGGCTCCTCTTTAGTGTGTGCCTATCATTTCAGGGTCACAGGGAGGTGGGAAATGACCTCTGCAATGTCTCAGTATGAAGCAAATGGCAGTACTTTCACTCAACTGTCACTCTTAGAGTTCCAGGATCAACCCTGGTCATCAATGCCTCTGGAACATCTAGCATTCAGTAACTGCTCTGTGACTATGGACCCAGCGAAAGCCACTACTCCCAGGTGGTGAATCAATCAATATTTGGGAAGACTGTGGCAAAGGTATGTTGCTGTCCCACCAAGGCAGCTTCCATGGAGCTGTTCTTGCTGATGACCCCTGATGGGGCATTCAGCTGCTCCAGGGATGGAGGTGGCTCAATTGCTGTCTGCTCAAGCCGCTCGCATCTGGTTATGTAGACCATCCCTTCCTTGTAAGTTTATTGCCTGTGTAGGAGTGAGGGAACTTTCTCTTCTACCCTTTGGAGGCTTGCAGAAACTAACAATAAACAGACTAACAGGAGGAGAAGGAATCACAGGAGAAAGATTACTAAAATGAGCTAATGAACCTCAGGAATTTATATGTTCTTCTTCATGGGGGTGGGTGGGGGGAGGAAATGGAGGAGTGCTGGCAGTTTTGATCAACAGTATATGAGCTTTAGACTATGAATGAGCCAAGAAAAAATATGAATGAGCCTAGAAAGCAGATGACAGCCTGGGACAAACTTCCTCTGTGCTCCGGAGGAATTAAGGGAAGGTGAGGACTAGAAATCCGCCCAGAACCACAGCACTGTATCATGCAGGGAAAGGCTCTCAGGCGACCTCTCAGCTGCCCAGGGAAGGACAGAGGGAAAATGTCTGGGTGTGGTGAAGACTGAGTCTCTGTCCTCCCAGGTAGTTTCTCTTTTCTGGTCATTTGATGAGATTCACAGAGAGGGCAGTTGCATTTCCTTTGGAGGAAGTTTCTCTTCTTAGTAGGGAATTCCAGAGAGCTTTTCTTCCCTGCCTTGCAGAAGAAAAAATAAGATGGTTAGAAAGTCTTTGGTTTTGAGGCAACTTCTAAGGTTTCCCCACTTTCTTTTCATTTGAAAGTGCTCATCAAGCCAGAGTACTGTACTTTGGGGTGTCATTTTCTGAACCCCAACATTTGAACCTTGATTCTAACCACCAGACTGACCAGATGGACCAAAAAAGTCCACCAACACCAGCTCTGCTACTCCAGGTCTCTCTTCACTGCTCTTCTCCACTTACCTCCTCTGTGGGGCAGCTTCTTGTTACTACAGTGAATTCCCTGAGACAATTACACATAAAGAGAAAAGGTTATTTTGTCTCATGATTCTGCAAGTTCCAGTCTATGAGCCCGGGGCCCACGCTCCAGCACTCTGACAAGCACAGCTTACCAGGTTAGGAATAGATGGCTGAGCACATCACTGAGGCCATGAGCTGAGACACAGAGCAAGCGAGAGGCTCGGGACCCACAGTCACCTGCTAGGGAATACACCTAAAAGCCCAGCAGTCTCTCAGTGGCACTGCCCTGGAGACCACGCTCTTAAGACATGGGACTTTAGGGGACACCTCTAGACCCATGTGCCTCACCAGCGGGACCAAGGACTATACCACTTCCCACATTTCTTGTGTGGGCAATGGACACAGCGGAGAGAAAGCACGTTTTCAGCATGGGAGGAGAGGACCTTGAAAGTCACATCCCACTGTGAGAAAGTACAATGCATTGCACTAGGAGGCTGATTTCATAAATTACAGCAGTGACTCAGTCGGGTGAAGTCAGATAAAGGAAATATTTAACACAGCATAATAATCCCTCCAGTCATGTTAGAATGCTTGCATTTGTTCATGGAAAGTGCTCCCTGATGAGCCAGCTGAGTGACTGAGCATGCAGGAGGCCTGCTCTGTAAATCACAGCCTCCCCTCCAGGCTAGAGGGGGCAATCCTCATTCTGGTCCTCTGGATGGGGGATTCATCCCTCTTGTTTTCCTCTAATTAGCAAAGGATGAGGCTTAAGGACCCCTAAAAATATCAGTCTGTCTTTGTCTGTCTCTGTCTCTGTCCTGTCCCTCTCTCTCCAGGTCTCAGAGGATGATACAATGTCTCTGCTTATCTCTTACCATTGTAATTTAGTGTCCCCAGCAAACTGAGGAGCTGTACAACAGACACTTCCTGGCCTGGTGGTTGGTCCGCTTGTTCACAAAGCTGGGATCCACTGAGACTTTTTCAACTTTCAGGTTTCTATTTAATGTCATAAAAGAAAAAAGAGAAAGAAGGCCTTTATTCAGAATTCCCAGGCTCACACAAAATAGAACTGTTAATTCAAGACCAAACTGCTTAAATTATCAATTCCTGGTGTGGGTTACTAATTTGTGCATTAACCACTTGGTATCCACTTCCACGTTATTTGCACTCTAAAAGTACACAGCACCACCTCCACGGGAGACAAAGATGATGTTGCTGTGGCCATGGTCCCCTCCTCTGGCTGCTAAGTGCTCCTATGGTGTGCTTGAAACATCCCCAGTGCCCAGTGAGTGCCCTATGACGTGCAAAGAGTGGCTCCAGTCACCTGCCAGTCACTGAGGCTTGTCTTTGCAACACCCTGCTCTGAGAAACTTGTCCCCCAGTTCCAGGGGAAAGCTGGAAGCCAGAGGGAGGCCGAGAGGAGGCTCATGGCACAAGCAAGCCACATCTCCATTCTTGCAAGCTCGGGGTGAATTTTCAGCTCATCAGTCAATGCATTTGGGCTATGAAAATTATCTGATCAGCCAACTTCGGGTAGCAAGTTCCTCCCTGTCCGGTGGCTTCAGCGCTTGGTGTGGTATTTTGAGCTGCTCAACGTAAAGGAAACCAGTTGCAGTTTGGAGCAGTGGCCAAGTATCTGTCAGAGGCTGGAGGGTCCTCAGCTCTTTTCTTAGCAAGAAAAGCAGGGATTGTCCTGGCCTCCAGAGGTCAGAGACTGGAGTTTTCACTGTCAAAGACAGTAAGAGTTTTTACTGGCACCATTGAGGTGTTTTTATTTAGAGCAGGAGCTGGCAGGCACCCTGTTTCCTTATTCAGCAGAAGTGCGTGAAGCAGCTGTTTAAAACTCTCCCGGGAGTTGGCAGATGCCTCCATGACTCCTAAGACCTCATGCACACGCTACAGCACTGGCCACCCGCATCCCCATAAACCGTGTCCTCTCTGCCCTTTAATGGCTTCCCCCTATCTATCCCATCCGGTGTTTGACCCCTCCTCAGCCACATCTCGGAAATAAATAGAAACCTATCAAGAATATTTCTCAGGAGAAAAATGAGAAGTCTGATGTGACTGGGGCCTCTGTGTCCAGGGTTTCTGTGTCTGGATGCAATCAACTGTGGGCTCAAAACTGTTTGTTAGTGATCACAAACAGAGCTATCTCCTGGTCATTGTTCCCTGAACAACAGAGTGTCACCCCGGTTTACACTATCGGGTGTCAGGAGCAATGTAGAGACGACGGTGTGCACAGGAGGATATGACTAGGTGACATGAAGAGCTGCACTGTTTATATGAGGGACTGGAACATCCGGGGGGTTTGGTATCTGCAGGGAGCCCTAAAACCAACCCCTGTGAATGCCAAGGGAAATGCATTTCTGTGCAGCAAGTCATAAGCAGAGTCCAGCTGAAGTAAGAGGCCAATAAATATGTCCATCTCTCTGGGTCCAAGGGGATGGAGCCCTTGATGTCGAGAAACCGTTGTCTCACTGCGGGTACAGAACCAGACGGAAGCGCAGCCATGGCCAGTTTCGAGGGGCACAGGCCTAGGGTGTGCAGTGAGGCTGAAGGTGCCCGGAGCTGCCAAAACTGACAGGATGACCCACTGTGTCCCTCTCGGTTCATCACCGCCTCCGGCTGTCCAGGCAGCAGAGGGGTTATGTTATCATTTTTGTTCTCACCGGAATAGTTCGTTAACTCAGTAACATTACGAGCACTTTCTGCTGCTTCCTATAGCCCCTCACCCGCTAGCCAGGTGCCCTACCTGGGGATTAAGGTGCTGTTCAGTTTCCATTGCTGCTGTGGCCACCAGACCAGTGTGGCCATCAGGCTGGGACTCCCAGAAACAGCCTCCTAGGGGTCTGGGCCAGGGCTGGATCCAGGTGCTGTCGTGCTGACGGGTGTGGGGGCTCGTCGTGAAGGCGAGAGAGGGTAGCTATGGGCATCGTGGATCTGCTCTGCACAGCAGGTGTGCTGAGTCTGGCTAGGCCAGGATCAGATACTCTTTGAGTTAGATAGCATTACTGTACCGTAACACATAGCTGAGGCAGTCACCTTACAGAGAGAAAATGCTTACTTGGTTGTGCCCTTCTGGAAGTTGTAGTCCATGGCTGGTTGGCCCAGAGCTTCTGGGCTCGGGGCAGCACACCATGGAGGGGGACACACTGCAGGGAGAAACTGCTTAGTTTATGGCCAGGGAGCAAAACAGAGAGAGGAGGGAGGTCATAGCCCCAGATCCCCTTCCAGGGCCGGCCTGAAGACTAAGGGCCTGCTACCAGGCCCTGCTTTTTAAAAAGTCCACTACCTCCTGGTGTTACCACCCAAGGGACCACATGGATATTTGGGGGGCTTTCAAGGTCAATACCCCAGGATTCTTCTGATGCAGGAGGCCTTTCAGTGACATCATTACTGTCCCCTTTAACTTGCCTGTGGATTAGACACGACTTCCCACACCAATTCCCTCAGGAGTTAGCCAGCAACTCAGAGTCATTTTCTGTTGGGAGAGGAAACGCAAAGAAGATTCTTACTTAAAAGTCCAGTGGCCAGCAGCTCTTGATTCAAGCCACCAAACTCCTATGAAAGTAACTATCCATTTATAAGAGAAGAATGTATCCAGAATGCCCCAAATTAGGATGGGCATCAGTCCCTTGCCAGAGTTGGGAGAGAGTGTCCAGCAAAGGTAGGGCTGATGCAACTCCCTGGAAAACACAGTTGCTACCCCGTCCCAACTGGGCTTCATGAGTGGGGCGAGTACGATTCCATCCCTGGCAATAGTCAGATTTCTGTCACTCTATGGGAATACCTGAGGTACTTAACTCACATAGAGAAAAGGCTTGTTGAGCTCCAGCTCTAGAGATTCCAGTCCAAGCTTGCTCAGACCCCCAGCTTTGAGCCTTAGATGAGGCAGTGCTTCATGGAGGGGTCATAATGGAGAAGTACAGAGCACATCACATGCCAGAGGAAGAGATCAAGGTCCCTTAGCCCCTCCATGACCTAAGCACCCCAGGAACCTCCTGCTGAAGATCAGCCACCTCTCAGTGCACCACGCTAGGCATCATGCTTCCCGCAGGGACCCTTGGGGGGCACTGAGCATCCAAACCCCAGCCTCCCGCCTGCACCCCCGTTTGAAGCCTTGCCCTTGTCACAGCCCAGCCCACCGGGCCTGAGTCTCTAGGTGCCCCTGGGACACAACCCAGTTTTGTTCTCCTCCTCTGCTTATAAACACTTCTGTTGTTGGAAATAGTTGGATAACTGGGGTATTGGGGAAAACTGTATTCAGGAAGATCTTATGCTTCTAACAATGCACAGATCAAGGGGCAGAGTGCAGAAGAGCCTGGGATGGGGAAGACTTTTTAGGTCCCCAAACTTTCCAAGGGGTCAGAAGGCCTGAGAGTGATGGTGGGCAAAGCTCCTCTCACAGTTCAGAATGGACACACTCAGTCCAAGGTTGATAGACACCAGAAACTGAGAAAGGGATGCGTGTGTCCCCTGATCCTCCCAGGCTGGCCACATGGACAGGAACAGTCAGTCTGGGCAGAGGGAGAACAAGGAAGAATTTTAGAAAAATAATCTTGCCAACAGGATGAAACAAACTTCATGCTAACATTTCACTGGAAGTGATTTTTTTTTTCTAAAAACACTAAAATGTTTTAGAAAAAGTTATCATCCTCAATAGGAAGGAAAATCCCAATACTTTACTGACACAGAGATGGAACAAATCAAGGAAATATTAGCGGAAACAAGAGGCACATTGCCGAGCTGACCCACGTGGCTGTGGCGGAGATGAGAAATGACACCTTGGGAAGCCAGCCCTGCAGTGCAGGGGACAAATCTGAGACTCTTTCCTAGAATGGAGAGAAACAGAAATGATAGGAGAAAGCTGGGGTGAATGCAAGATGGACAGAGGAGGAGGACAGTATGGTGTGGGGTGCAGGCTCTGAGTTTTGGGGTGTCATCATATGCTTGAGGGTCAGCCCCAGGATTCACCACTGTGTGTGTGAACTTGGGGGGAGGGTCTTTCTTCTGAAAAACAGTGATACTGACACCTCTGAGCACTGTGCAGTGGGACTGCAAGGAAATACATGTGAGAACTAAGACCATCATTAGGCACACAGTGAGTGCTCACCATGGCCAAAGGGAGAGAAGATGGAAGTTGGGGCTGCTCCCAGTGGGCCTGTTTTTTTGTCTGGAACAATCGTCGCACACAGTGGGGAGGGGTTGGGATTTCCCTGGTTGGTGTGAAGTTAGGAAGAGGTCACCTGATGTAGCATTTATGCCATGACATGTCTTGATGATGTTTGTGAATTGCTACAAACAGGGGGAAAGAAAGCCAGCACACCGGTAACCCACAGAGGATCCGAGGGAGCTCGGCCCTGAGAGTCATTACAAGCCAGACTCTCAGGAAGCAAGATCTCCAGTTTTGAGGAAAAGGGAGTGGGACCCCAAATACATATACCAGTTAGGTTATTTTTCACACGAAGATAGCAGAAAGATATCCCCAAATATGCAAGATTCAAGAACAGGCATTGTGAATTATGTTGTTAGAAGTGTCTTCAGATGTCCCCTAATCATCTAAGAAATGAACTGCTATTTGTGAATGGGTAACTTTGATCTAAAGGGACTAAAGGTCTCACCTCAATGAGGATCTGTACTCCAGGACTCTCATCACCCCACCCTCCATGCCAGTTTCCAGTAACCCCTTTCTATTCTCTGCTTCTGTGAGTTAATTGTCCTAGGTTCCATGTCTTTCTGTATTCTGCTTATGTAACTTAGCATAACATTCTCTGATTCTAGTGTTGCAGTGACATGGTGTTACAGTGATAGGCCTTTTTTTGTAAGGCTGAGTAGTACTCCATGGCCTCAGCATACCGTACTTTCCTTATCTGTTCATCCCGAGATGGGCACACACACTGATGGCAGAACTTCGCTCTTGTGATTGTTGCTGCAGCCAACATGGGTGTGCGGACACCTCTTTGGCAAACTGATTTCAGATCTTTTGGGTAAATACCAGACATAGGATTCCTGGGTCAGAAAACAGGTCTATTTTCAGTTTGCCGAGGAATCTTTGACTGCTTTCCACAGCAGTCGGGCTAATCCACACTCCCTCTGGCAGGGTCTACGGGTTCCTTTGTCTGTGTGCTCTCGGCAGCGCTTGCTGTGTTTCTGATAACGGCCACACCAGCAGGTGTGCGGTGCCAGCCCCCGCGGCTCTAGTGCCATCTCCATGATGGTTAGTAATGTCGAGCACTTTCCATGCATCTGTTAGCCAGGCGTGTATCTTCTTTTGAGAAATGTGTGTCTAGATCCCTTGTTCACTTCTTAACTGGATTATTTGTTTTCTTAGATAGGAAGAGTAAGTTTGATTTTTCTGTTTTCTGAGATCAATTGTACCACGTGGTGAATGCAGGTAATAATTGAATACTGCGAGTTTAGATTTTTCTGAGAGTAAATTTTAAATGTTCTGATCACAAAATCAGAGATTATTAATATATAGATTAGATCTGTTTAAAAACCTCATATTGTATTCAAACCTAGCAACACTATTTTGTACCCTATAAATATATATCGCTAGAGTTTATTTTTTAAAAAAAGACGAATGACCAGTAACAAAATACTAAATATAGAATGAAAGCTAAGTTTATTACAAAATTTGTTCAGGAATGTACTGATAAATTTCAATTTTAGTATCGAATTATATATGATAGAAAAATAGTAATTTAACATGAACAAGTTGGCCGCAAACACTGATTTTCTTAATAAAGCCTGTGATATGGGAGATGATGTTGAGTTAAAGCGATGCTAAGTATTTCCTCTGATGTGGAGCACACAGTGGCTGCTATATCACGGCTTTGCTCTTGGACTTAGGGAAATATACATGAAGGATTATATTTATGGCTTAAAAATGAGCTTGTGTTAGATTTAGAGTAGGTTATAATTTCTTAATCTTTGTAAAATACATAACCTGGCAAAACCAAGTGCACTAGGAAAACACTGAAAACCTGGACTTAGCAAACAACCATGAAAAATAGGAAATGTTTATAGACGAGAGACTCTGTACAACTTTCTGTATACAACCCAATGCTGATTTTAATGTGTGTGTGTGTGTGTGTGTGTGTGTGTGTGTGTGTGTGTGTGTGCATCGATGGTAGAGAAAGGACAGAAGGGAATTGGGCCAAGATGTGTTGGCCTCTGTAAGAACTGGTGACTATGTGCTGATAAAACAAATAAGAGAAAAAAAGAGGAAGGAGGGGAAGGAGGAAGTGGAAGAGGGCGAGAAGGCGGGGCAGGAAATGAGCAGGAGGGAGAGGAGGAAGGGAGTGAGCACAGACAGAAACCCGTAACATTGCCCAGGAAAGTCCTAGGGGACAGTGGGAAGGAGGTGTGTTCCCCAAAGGTGTGCTGGTCAGGAACTCCTTGAGCTCAGCCTCTGCACCCTGCACAGAGCCTGCACAGCAGAGAACATAGACAGAACCTGCACTGGACACCATAAACGGAGCTCACTCAAGGTGGGGTCTTCCAACCACATTACCTGAACGGGCATGTGATAGCAATGAGCATCTGCCTCAGGTTGGGGATTCAGGGAGGAGACCACACACCCTCCCTGTGTGCAAGGCAAACTGCCTGGCCATGGCCAGGCCTGGCTCTCCTGGAGACACAGCAGGCATGGGCTCAGGGCCCTCTCTGGTGTCAAGGGTCCAGGAATATGTCTAATTATGACTTCTTTTAAAGTCAGAATATAAAATGGCAAATATATAAAAACGAGTCCAATCTTGTTACAATTGTCTCTGTACCAGCACAGGCATACAATGTAATTTCCCAGATTTTGTATACAGGAAGAGGCACACAGCAGCAAAAATGCCTAGGCTTCACAAAAGTCATATTGTGGGCCTGGCATGAACTGAGAGCACCTGGAGGTTTGGCCTCTGAACTCATCATGACCCTATGTGCACAGTATGGCTCAACTTACACAGCTCTGAGCTCACAGTGCCCCAGAGCACACAGCACTCCAACCTGGCATCTCTGGTCTCATCGTATCTCTGATGTGACAGCGCCCTGGCAATCATTGCTCCACCAAACTTATGACACCCAAACCCACTGTACCCAAAGTCAGAGCCCTGTTGTTGTCATATCCCGATGCCATAGACCTGTAAACCCAAGTCACCCACTTCTCTACCCTGTTCCCATCTGTGCTGCCTTCCCGAGGGATCCCAAGTTGTGGGTTAATATTTAAATGCCTAGTCCATGGCAGAGAGTGTCATGTTTACTGGTAAAATGGCACTGCTGATCCATGGAAGCAATATTGCTGTGCTCTATTTTTATATGAGAAAAAATGCTTTTATTGTGCACTAATTTGTCCAATTAAAAATCCATACATGACTGCCAGGGATATAGCTCAGTGACACAGCACCTGCCTGCCAAGTGCAAGGTCCTGAGTTTGATTCCCAGTACTAAAAGAAAAAAAAAAAAAAACCTACCTATGTAGGACATGAAAATATATAGATTTGAAAGTTAGAGGAGTTTGCACTTGTTAGACCTTCAGGCTATGACTAGATTGGGCCGCAGCTCAGGTTTCTTCATTGCAGCATGAGGATAATAATTTTAGTTTTCATGTAGTTAAATATACACAGAGGGCTGGTGCTTGCCAGGTACAGAATTTACTCAATAAATGGCCGTATGGTAATCACTTAACAGACATGTCCAGGACCTGACCTATTTCAAATAAATGGTTTCTGGAGTTTATAGATCTCAATGTGAAAAGGCCATGGTGACTCAAAAGTGAAAGACAGTTGCTTAAGGGATGTGCTTAATAATGTGAGACACATAATTTGGTAGGAATTGAATGAAGTAGGAAGATATGTGGCTTAAAAATGTTTCATCTTTACAACTGTATCATGCATAGTAATTAAAGCACCTTCTAAATTTCAATGATCATTTTGCATAAATCAGAAATATCTGTGTTTGTTTAAAATGGAAAAGTACCCCAGTATATAAAACCAAAGTGTATATAGGCATGGACTGATTCAGTCATCATTTCTAGATCAACAAATAATTACTGGACATTTTCCTTGCGCTGAAGACTCAGTAGGAGATCTCTCTAATCGCCATGTTCTCCTGGGAGATACAGGACGCAAACGAGGAAGGAAACACGTGACCCCGGTGTGCATGCGAGTACTCAGCACATCGTTTTGCTCTATAAACCTCACGTGCTGCTTCAGGTAGAGCTTACCGCTATCCACAAAAATAAATGCACGTTAATGGTGTAGTCTGTTGATGGCATGTGGGATGGGAGAGTGCCAGGGGGAGGCGGCCTTTGTTTTTCATTATTTTAAAAAATTAATCAGTTATTTAATTGAGGAAGCCATCTTTGGCAGGATATTTACAGAACCTAGGCCCACTTCTTCTTTGCTTTCTTCCCCAGGGTTCAGAGGCCGAAATCTAAGGCCACATCGACTCTCCATATAATTTGCTAAGTCAGTGTAATCAGTGTCAGGAAAATAGCCATTATCACTGACAAGCTATGACAACTCTTTAACGATTTACCTTCAGGTCCATTTCTCTTGCCCAGAAAGCCTTCAACTGTTCCTGAAATGAAATGTTATGTCAGCATGGAAACCAATTTCACTTCATTTGCCCCCACCATGACTGATGTGTCAGTATACTTGGAGGAGGAATTCTGCTCAGCTGAGATCCTGGTTGACAGTGAGTCACCATGCACCTCACTTAGCAATGTGGATGTTCAACTTTAGGAGACTGGGATGCAAGAAATTATCCTTGACACTAAACTTTCACTGCACATAGCTCCATCATTGATGATTCAGAGTTGTCTTGCTGCAAATATCACTTGACTCCCCCCATGTGGCAGTAAATAGGAAGTCGTGTGCCTGTTAATAGGGTGGGTTTTATGGTAGATAGAGTTGGCATGAATGTCTGTGGGCCCTAATGGGGAATTTTATTGGTGGTAGGGCAGGAGATAAATCTTCCATCTACCACAGAGTTGTAAAGTATGTTCCACATGAAATGAAAGTGAAGCAGTAAAAAGTTGAAAAAAGAAAACATAATAGGAAAAGACCCTGACACCCTACTGGAGACCATAGTGACATGCTATGCTAGAGACTCTAGATTTCTGGCTTTGTGGGGCAGGATTGCAGCCATCATATGCCTCTCTTCGCACTTTCCCAGGCTATAGGGCAGAGACATGGCAGGAAAATGAGGCAGCACACCCCACCCTGCGGCACCCACTGTGCTGAGCCCGCAGTCTGGAGGCAGGCTCTGCCTTTTGTGGTTCCTTTGATCCTTTGAATTGACCTTCATCACCAATTTCTTACTGGCTTTTACCTCCAGATTTTTCCATGCCAAGCATGCCTACACTCATAAAGCCCTTTTAAAGTTTGTTTCAGGAAACGACAGAATTGGAAACCCTTTACTCTTTGGAGAAACACATGTGGGTCTGTTTTCTATGGTATTTGCGTTTTATTCTTGGCCTCTAGTTTTGCCTAGAAGAGCTTTGTCTGTTTTATAAAATTTCATAAACTGATTAGGAAAGGTGCCACCATCTCCTCAAGAAGTGGACTAACAAGCGAGGTTTACCACCATCACCACTATGCCACCATCTCCACCACCATCCCCACCCCAGCACCATCCTCACCACCGCCAGTGTCACCGCTGTAACCACCACCGCCACCATCCTCACCACCGCGAATGCCATCATCACGACCACCGCTATTGCTACATCACCGTCACCACCGCCATCCTCACTGCCATCACCCCCACCGTCGCCACCATCACCAGCACCATCCTCACCGCCGTCACCACCGCCATCACCACCATCACCATCACCAGCACCATCACCAGCACCATCACCACCTTCATTAACGCCACCCTGCAGTTCAAAACTCTTCCATAAGCACGATCCTCTCCAGCACCCTAAAATGACATCTATAAATTTCAGCCACCTTTAAGAATATTATAAAACCTTCTTCTTGCTGCAACTTCCCATGGTTCACAGATTCCACAGAATGAACTGTTAGACTCTTCTTACCGTATCTAATCCGCAGCCCTAATTGCTTATTTCCACACATTAACTGCTCAGTTTTGGTTTTGACTAGAAGGCTCCTGCCAGAAATAGTGCTGGTGCTGTACACTCAAGAACATGCCTCTTCTGGACTTACTCCAGACATATGGGAAGTTTGCCTGCTCTAGACAGGGCCAAATATTTCAAGGGAACGGAATGGCTCAGGCAGACACTTGGTATAATGCTTCATACCAAGATAGCATAGGCTGTTCTGCCCAAAACTGCTCTGCTCTGGGCATCTGCTCAGAAAGACATGACGTCCAAGTTTCAAAGAGGACAGCAGGTGGCAGTCTGGTCTTAGGATTCCAGCTCCGGAGTAAAGTGTAGCTAGGGAGAATTTCAGGTGCATTTTTCAATTTATTTATATATTTTTTCTCTGCCAAGACAGAAATGTACTCCATTTTCTTTAATCAGGTTCATTTGCTTCCCACTGTGTGTCTTCAATTGGGTAATAGTCTGCCAGACTTCTCTCCCTGGCTACTTTCTTCCCTGGAGCAGGGCATGAGATTTGAAATGTGCCTGAGTTTGGAAGTTGTGAGCTTGGGTCTGGCAGAGACAACAGAAATGCTGGATCTACCTGCAGAGCTAGTGTCTTTCTTGGTGGCTCCAGCTGGCCTCTTGCAGACACAGGGCGTATGTGGCCAGAGCCTGTTTACCCCAAGATAGGAGACTGTGCTGCCCTGACTGAAGGCAAGCAGGCCCCAGAAGAGAGAGCCCTCAGAGTGCTTGCCTGGCACCTGGACATAGGTCAGGGTGACCAAGTTGCATTTCCCTGACACACTGTTGGCTTCCCAGGCTGGCAGCACCTCTGTTCACACCTTCTGTGCATGCAAAGAACAAAGGTAATTACCAAACAGCCCTGGGTGCATTGGCTCTTTCCCTCCCTCCCTCCCTCCCTTCCTTCCTTCCTTCCTTCCTTCCTTCCTTCCTTCCTTCCTTCCTTCTTCAGCACATACTTAAAGCCTCCTACATTCCAACACTCACTTTTGCTCATGGTCCCTTTGCTCATGCCAGGGAATAAAAACCATGCCGATGCAGAGCATTTAAGACAAAGGGTACTAAACTATGCGTAAAGTAAGCCAGGCAACTAAAAAGACAAAAAAACAACAGCAGGGCCCCAGGAGGTGAGAACAGCAGGGAGTGCGGCCAACCCTGTGGCTGGGGAGTCTAGACCTGGGAGCCCGGAGTCTGAGGCGCAGCTGGCTGGTGCTGCCACTGAATCATAGGAGGAGGTGGAATCTGTGAGTGTCTACACTGAGCTGCCCGCAGCTAGGCAGCGCCATGGAGGGCAAGAAGTGTCTCCAGGGTGCACTCCGGAGGGACAATGGGGCTCAGGAAGGAAGGCCAGTCCCTCCTCCCGACTCTCTCCAAGCCTCTCTGGTGGAACCCAGCCAGAGCTAGAGATCCTCGGGGTGTGTGTGGCTCCCAGGCCATAGGGCACCCAGGGGAAAAGAGCTGAGCCACTGCCACACTCACAGCTGCACCCTCATCTCATCCCAGACACTCAGAAGAAAGAGCCACTAGGACCAAAACCGGCCCTCTGTCATGCAGCTCCCAGCCCGGAGGGGAGAATGCAGTCATTTAACTCATTTCCTCTGACTGTTCCAATGCAGTAGAAAATTTTGCAAAACGTACTGTAGCATTATTTTCTCTTTTGTGAGGAGATTCATATAAAATGTGTTCAGTCTATCTTTAACACACACACACACACACACACACACACACACACACACAAAACATCCTCATGTTTTCTTAGCATTGTTTTGCTCTTCACACAAGGCAGATCTGCTATCAGAACGTCATGGGGATCTTCTGTTAAGTGTGCCGTCCTTCTGGGGTTGAATGATGGACGTTTAAACTAGGCACAGCTGCTACACTTGCCAATAACTTTCATTAGAATGGCAAAAACTCCATCGTTGGAGCTAGTAATGGACACATTGGTTTCTCATTCTGTGTTAGGATTGTTTACATACGCAATCTTTTAACTCAAGAAAAGCAGAAGTGAAAGGGCCTGAGAGGCTTAGATCCAAAGGGGAGAAAATGGAAGCAAGTGGAAAATTATTTTCAAGACAACCTGGCCCTTGCCTTTATCTAAGGCATGTGCTAAACACTGAGCAGCAACAGGCAAGCACACAGCAGAACTCCGCAACTGTGCGAGGTTGTATCAGCTTGAATATGTGCCTGAGCTCGGCTGATCTTCAAAGCTATGCAGGGTTGGACCTGGCTAGTGCTTGGAAAGGAGAGCTCCACAGTTTCTGGAGTCAAGAAGGCAGATGGTTAGTGAAGAAAAGACGCCGAATGAGAAATGTTTAATCTGGATCCCATGTCATGTAATTTCTGTTGGCAAAATATTGCCTTCTATGCTTTTTCTTCTATGTTACAGGATAGAAGCTTGGAAACTACGTTCCCCTTCCCCCTGTCCAGGAGTGTTGTGCGTACTTTCAGTTCCGTCTGTGAGATGAGCTCCTTTGAAAGCTAGGAAGTGGAAGCTCATGAGCTCCCCAGCCACACTTGTGCTGGTGCGTCTATACAGAGCAGGCACAGATGTTTTTCTTTTCACAATTCCCTCAGCAAAAGAGAAAGAAGTTGTTATACTTGGGATCCAGAATGTCCCCCCAAAGGTTCATTGTGTTGGCAGCTTGGCTGGTGACAGGCTTTGGGAAAGTGCTTGGATCACAGGGGCTCTAACTTTACCTGTGCATTAACCCACAGGTGAGATCATAATTGGACAGCACTGTTGGGAGGTCATGGAAACAGGAGGTGGCACCTCATCAGAGGGAGTGGGTCTTGGGCTGCGACTTTGGGAATGGTGTCCAGTTCCTGGTCTCTTTTACTCTGGCTCTTTCCATTTCTGTCTACTTTCTGGCTGTCATGAAGTAAGCAGCTTTCACCACATTTTGGCCTCACAATAGATCCGAAGCGGTGAAACTGGCTAACCATGGGCTGACACCTCTGAAAGCCTGGATGTAGGTGAACTGAATCTTTCCTTCTTTAATTGTTTTTCTCAGGTTTATGTTACAACCAAGGAAAGCTGACAGGCACACAAGAATTTACATGGCATTAGGTATTATAAGAGATGATATAAAGTCTACAGTAGGATGTGTGCAGCTTATATGCAAACACCACACTGTTTTATATGAGGGGTGTGAGTGTCCACAGTTTTGGTGTCTGCAGGGATCTTGGAACCAATTCCCTATGGCTAGTAGGGGAGGACTATACAGGCAAGAAGGCACATTCCACCAAAAAGTCATTTTACCCCATGAGCTAGTCTTATTTTAGCATGCTTATAATCTAGGCAAGTTTAAAGAAGCTCAATGGGTTGTATTCATCTTTTGATGACAAAATTTAGATTTGGACAAATATCAAGAGATGCGTAAACTGGTCCAGGATCTAAACAGCCCTGTAGTCCCCTTCATACACAAGGGGCAGTCAAGGTGGCCATAGGAGAAGATAACTACTTTTACTTTTTCTGATATGAGCCAGACAATTCAAATTAGAAAGAAGGAAAAGGTCTCCTTCTTCCCTGTGGATGACATTAACTGAGAGTCACTTTTCATGTAATAGATTTGGCTCAAGTCTTTTATGAAATGTGAAATCTCATATTCATCCACAGAATGAAGACTCATTTTTCTAAAAGCCACTCACTGTTTCCCTTGAGATGCCCACACTTGGTAGGGGTGGACAGCAATGGCCACATCAGTTCTGTCTTCCCAGAGGTCCCTGGTAATGCGGGAAAACAATTTAGGCCCTGAGACTCTGAACACCTCTTTCTTCCTCTTCACTCTCCTCATGTCACTGTATCTTTTAAGTAAAGTTGTAATGTGGGTTTTTCAACATGCATCACCTCATGAGTTTATAAATATAATCATTTTTATAAATCACTGAAGCTAAGAGAAATGTTCATTGCCATGATTTCTTGAATATATTCTTTCCACATTAGGAGGGACATGCAAATAGATCAATCAGGACCAACACCCAAAATGGGAGTCTAGCTGTAGTCCCAAGGCCATCTGGCCCTGATGCTTCTGAAGAAGGCCCAGGCTGAGCCATACAGAGCAAATCTGGAGGACTGTGGTCCACATGGCTGGGTGGTATATTTTGGTGTTGGAGCCAAGATGCATTAATAGGTACCAATTAGCATTCAGTTGATGCTCTTCGACTTCCTAAGGTGATGCCGTGGGGATGGTCTCATTAGTCAGGCATCAGACCCTAAGAGGTGAACAGAACAAGTGGTATTCTTCCCCATCCATCTCTTTCATTGCAGAGAAACACTTCCTCTTAGCAGTGTGAGCCAGGTCTCTGTGCAGCCAAGACCAGACTCAGTGCAGACTCTGCCCTGAACGGTTGACACAATCCGGATAATCATCAGACTTAGAGTCAGAACAGAGGGAAAAACCTTCTAGAAAAGTAGGAATCAGACAATTCCAATGTCTAAAGGGTGAAGAGAATAATTGTTTTATTCCATCACTTAATGAGCTAGGTTTCCACTGGACCGCTCTCTGGCCAGCCCTCCAGGCTGGTCCTTGAGGGTGACCACCACCACCAGGAAGCCCTTGGTGGTGCAATAAGCTCCGCCGTCTCCATCTCCCCAAGAGCGGTGGCACTGAGGGGAGCACGGACTGTTGGTAGACTGATGCTACCAGGTGCCTCCAATTGTTCTCTGTCGCTCCAGGGCTTTGTCTTCTCTCCTTGACCAGACTGAAAGGATTGGGGTGACAGAAGCTATGTGCTGGGGACCACACTCAGCCACCTTGGCTATCCTACCAGGCAGCTTAGTGCAGAGGAGAATGGCCCAGGACACCGAGTGACCTCTTCCGACCCCCGCCGGCTTTCCCTGGAGTACCCAAGAACAAAAGCCTCAGAGGGAGGGCAAGGAGCCAATGTGCCCATTAGTGTCCTACCCTCCACAGCCCATCCCCACCACCATCTTGGTCTCGAGAGTGTAATCCGCAGCTGAATAAAATGAAAATGTATGGTCACTCAGGTGGTGGGGAAGACAGTGGGAGAGGTGGTTTCTGATTCCCATCTTCTCTGCTGACCTTGGTCAGTTGCCTTTTCTTTCCCTTCTCATCCAAACGGATTGCACGTGCTTGCCTTGGGGAGCTGCTACCCCAGCTATGTTGGAACTGGCAGCGCCAGAGGCCAGAGAGCCTCTTGCTCCTGCATCGTGCAGGCAGCTCCAGAGGAGCTTCTCAGCCACTTGGCTCAGGGACACACTCCCAGCTTCAGTAGGTCACTGGGTGTGGGCCTGGTGCCGGTGAGCCAGGTGCTCAGCACTGTGGATGAGGTCCCCTCTGGAACCACAGGAGCTGAGGCAAGACGGTAGACGGTTCTCCAAGGTCACACACCAATGCTCACTATGATTCTCCTGAATACACAGTGTTTGTGCCACCGAATTCATTGTAATAATAGTTCAGGAAGCAGTAAAACAGAATGAATGAATGACTATATATATATATATGTGTATGTATGTATATATATATATATATATAAAATCAGGAATTGAACTTACAGCCTTGCGATTGCCAGGCAGGCACTGTGTTGCTGAGCTAAACCTCCAGCCCAGAATGAATATTTGATTCTATCTGTCTGTCTATCTATCACCTGTCTGTACAATATGAATACATACATATGCACACACATTTCTGCACAAGTGCCCTGGCACATTCTCCTGCGGTGAGCAGTGGAATCAGTTCCATTGTGATCCCAGGTGACTCCATGTGCCTGGCCAGCAGGGAGCCAGCCACTGTCATACCTTGATGTTACACCTGGCTTAAGCCAGCATTATCTGTCACTCGGCTTCAGGAGCATCTGACACACCTTCCCATGCTGAGAGCTAATTGCCCTGTTTTCAAGCCTGATTCTGTCCCTCTTCTGATATTTTCCCAATTGCAGTGATGTATCTGTCCAGCCAGCAGCCTCTGCCAAAGTGCTCAGCATTCGGCAGAGTACTTGGGTAGGCAGCAGGGGGATTATTCAGTGATACAGTAAACAAAAGGAAGTTCTCTCTGAATAAAAAGTGATGGAGGAATACTACGCTTTCCTTCGTAACAGAGAAAAACGTGGTTTGGTGTGCATTTTTTCAGTCCTGATGAAATGAATATACTCAACCACGGAAGTTACCCAGGAACTGCTGACTTCAAATAGTGCAATGAGTGCATTAGAACAGTAATTAAGGGCACATAAATGTAACAGAGCGGGATTCTGCAACAGCACTGAAACAGTCCCTGACTGAGACACAGGCGAGAGGCAAATAAAGAGGACAGCAGGTCCCTGAAAGCACAGAAGGAGCATCGCACAACACAGAGGCGGACCCTACCTTTTCATGTTCCGAATCATTGTTATACATTTGGAGTGAGTAAAAATAGGCCCTTGTTTTAACCTGCGCTTGGATTTTATTAATTGATGTTTAGTAGTTACTCATCCCTTGTGTGCTTATCCCTTGTATAAAACATTACAGCAACAAGTATAGAGAATACAGAAAAATGCCTGAGATGTTGATCCCCGTCTTCCAGGCAATTTGAGGACAATTGAAGAGTTTATGTCAGTCAGGGTACATGGAACTAAAAACGCTGGGCATGCTGGCTATGTGTCCGGTGAGTAGAATCATAGTATTTTCCCTGCAATTTATAAGAAAAGAAAATCGAGGCAAAACATTGAGGATGCCAGTGGCCTTGGCCTTGAAGGGTGTGCAGGACTTCCATACGGTGGTGCTTTGGGGTAGCTGGGGGGGCTGGGGTAGCCCAGGAAGAGAAGAGTAGAATACAGAAGAAGCAGAAAGCTCAGGCAGGAAGTTAAGGGAGTTGGAGCTAGAAAGGGCAACAGTAACAAAATTACAGGGGCTTTAAATGTCAGGGTGAGGCCTTTCCAATTTGTTAGGCAGGGCGAAGAGGACATCGGACTTTTTCTGAGGAGAGGAGGGTCAGCATTCATGTGGTGATGTAGGAAAGTCATTCTTCCCCTTGGTCTTGTGGATGGACATCGTTGTTGGAAGGAGGAACACGGGAGTGTGGAAAGCGGTCACAGAGCTGATCAGTGGCATGATGGCTGCTGTAATAGATGGTGTGGTTTAAGTAACAGAAACGGATCATCTCACTTTAGGAGCCTGGTGGCCCGTGGTCAAGGCACAGGCAGGGCTGGTGTCCTCTGAGGCATCTCTGTGACTTGCAGATGGCTGCTTCTCCCACACTCTCCCCTCTGTGTTGTTCTAATCTCCTCTTCTCAAGGTGACATCAGCCATACTGGATTGGGTCCCACTCTGTGACCCCATTTTATCTTTCTTTTTTTTGGCTTTTTAAGACAATGTCTGGCTACGCATTCACGCTGGCCTTTAGCTCACTTTGTACCCCAGGCTGGCCTCGAATTTGCAATGATACTCCTGCCTCAGCCTCCCGAGTGCTGGGATTAGACATGTACATCACCATGCCCAGCCTCATTTTATCTTCAATACCTCTTCAAAGACCTATTTGTGACTGCAAGTTCAGTCACACTCTGAGTACCAGGGTTAGAACTCAATGACTTAATGAATTTGGGATGGCACAATTCATTCCACGACAGAAACAATCAAGGCTTGGCTTAGGATGACGTCCTGGCCAGGCACCGAGGATAACCCAGAGCTGGGGGCTTACTGGAGGTGCCCGTAGAGATTGCCTTTTCTAAAACGCCAAGAGAAGAGAGACAAGAAAAGGCCTCGAGGTAGTGGTAGCAGATAAAGGCTATGTCTGTCTACATAAGACAGAGTTCAACATGCTTGCAGGAGGAGACAGGAGACCAGAGTGAACAAGGTCTGGGGAGCGAGGAGCCCACTGGGTGGCCTTAGATGCAAGGACTCTTCCCTCTAAGTTACTGTAGAGAAGAGGGGTGAGGATAGACGACTGCAAAGATGCACAGACAGGCAGAAGCTGAAAAACAAGGCTCTCACGCCTTTGTGAAGCTCAGGACAGTGTGAGGAGGAAACTTCTGCACTCATTCATGAGTTCAAGTTTTATGTTCGGGACTCAGAAGATGGAGCGAATCAGGTTCTCTGGAGAGACTCTGGGACTCTATCATCCTTTCCATGCTGGCTGTTCCCAGAAGCACAGGTGCTGCTTACCCTGAACACAAAGGAGATGCATACATGGTGTGATAAAAAAATACAGTGAAGGCCTACATTGAAAACTCTTATTACAGTAAAAGCCACATTTTCATTAATCCCCCTCACTCTAAACACACTCACTCCATGCCTGGAACTTTCTGCGGCAGTTTTGGAAGTCCTCCTTCGCTAGTGTCAGCAGTTGTGTGGTCATGGCTGACTTGATATCCTGAGTGAACTCAAACCTTTTACTTTCCGTGGTCATTTTGACTTTGAGGAAGAGCTGGGAGTCTAGCTGTCACATGATCTCAGACGCAGTGAAGAAGGTGGTGTGCACACACTGTCAGGTTTTCACCAACCTACCTTTCAGTTGAAAGGCACGTGGCAGCAGCATTCACCCAATTTTTGACCATACCTGGTAAAGAGATGAAAGACTTCCAGAATGGCTTCAGAAAGTGGCAGGAACAGTGTGCTAAATGTGTTTAAAACAGGGGGAGTATTTTGAAGAGGATTAATGCAATGTGTCTTTTACTGTAATATATGCTTTTTTTTTCCTTTTTTTCTAAATTTTATTTTAAAGACAAAAGGATGGAGACATATGAACCAGAAAAGCCATAAACAATACAGAAAATACAAAGTTATACAGAATATAGTAGGGAATTAGAACTGGATGTTGTATTACATAGTTATCTTCACATTAGTTAACACAAAAACATTAAAGGAAATACCAAATTATAGATAAGATAGTAGGGAATTTGCACT